>CAUOFW020002906.1:0-42320 GCA_963454935.2 Ilex paraguariensis
AAAATGAGGAAAATTTGATGCATCACTTTGGATAAGGTCCTGTCTGTACTACACTCTGCCCTCGTCTGAACCTATACATACTACAAGTTTAATTATATATTAATTATGATATTTAAAGAAAAATTAGATTTTTATTTTAATTTTATTTCAATAAATATCATAATAGAACATAAATTTTGGTTATAAAATTTAAAATTTTTGATATTTTATCTTCGAGTATTTTTAATTTAAGTATAACATTTTAAACTTGAGGGGTTAAGTGTTACACGTCTACAAACTTCAAGGGGGTTTGAGTGTAATTTATTAACGGATATTGACAACGGGGTCTAAGTGTTACACGTGTACAAACTTTAGGAGGTCTGTATATAATATTTCAAATATTAAAGAATTTAAGTGATTAAATGACAAACCTAAAAAAGTAAGAACGTAATTCTCCCTAAAATTACCAATTAAATTGCCTAAAATGCCTATTGTCCAATCCAATTTTTGGTGTTAGTAATGTCTTTTTACATATATATCCACCTACCTATATGGCAACTCTCGGGTCCGTACATATTGGGCCAATTTGGTATATGAGTTTAGATCTTTGGTGAGATTTAAAAAGTGATTTTGTAAAAATAAAATTAATTTGGATGTCGGTCCCCTTATATACACTTATTTTGGATTTAAGTACGCCAAGAAATTTTATTTGCTATGAAATCTGTTTTTTGTCAATTTTACCAAACTATTAGAAGAGAAATAATTATTAAAAATTAAAAATTCATTAATCTTAGGAGTTTGACTAACATTAAAATTTCTTTTCTCCCATATCTGTCTATGTTCATATATAGGTTATGACCATATTTCTCTCAGATATATAATAAATCATATGAGAAGTTGAAATTTATCCCCTACATATTTTTACCCCCAATTTCATCACATCACCCATCTTATCAAATGTTCAATTATTTAATATTTAATTAATTTGTTGGTTAACATAATTTTTATTTCAGATATTATCTATATACAATAGTATACACATGTTGATAAAATTTTATTGCATTACGTATTTTGAGAAAATTTTATCAATATTATTAAGAAAATAATAAGTAAAATAAATTTTAAATAAATGAAAAAAACAATTGTTATTTAATATAGTGGGATCGAGCTTTTGACCACTCGAATTTTATGTTTTTCGTCCTTTAGCCACAGGATATGACTATATATATATATATATGTATATATATATATTATATATGTATATATATATTATAGTATATTATATATAATATATATATACAAGTACTAGTGTTGTAAGAATTTTTATTTTCTGTATTGTAATTTATATTTTTTCATAAAAGAAGAATTTTCTAATAGTAAAATTCATCAACACTCTTTATATGTACAACTTTTGATTCTCCTATAATTCTCATGTCTTTCTGCACTTGTTATATTTTGGTATCTGAGGCTATTTGATGGCCTGGATAGTTATCCATGCAATTATATTTGAGGCATTTTACTTGTTTTAAATCTCTTTCATTTCAGTTTAGTAAATGATTGTTTAGTTTAGTCTACCCTTGTCATCCAGCCTTTGTTAGCTCAAGAGGGAGTGTCTACCAATTCCGTTTGTAAGTCCTGGTGAGATAGTTTAGGGAGAAAGACGTATCATGAGAACATGTATGTTACGAGATATGCACAATGGAATCAAACTTAAACAATAATTTACATAATTGAAAAATTAGATTTAAAATTGAGTAGATTATTTAGATCTAATTCTATGGCTAGCTCATCTAGATCTTCATCTTGTACTATACCTAATATAGTAAATGAAGAAGAACATGAATTTGGTGAAACTAAAGTAGATTGGAGTGAATGGAACATCCCTAAAGTTTCACACAAAGACATATATAAAACTAGTTGGTTTTCTAAAACCTTTAATGAAGAACTGCAAGTGAAAACTATTGAGCATGTTTATTCCCTCAGTAAGGATGAAGAAACTTGTCAATTACTTAGCAAAGAAACCCTTAAAAAACATAAGTCTAAAGGTTTTAATTTTATTCACCTTGATCTAGTACAGGTTGCAATTAAACCCATAATTTCACTAGGGAAAAATGCAGCAGCCCTGTTAACCCTAAGAGATGCTAGGTTCTTAGACTACGAACCCAGTGTTTTAGGATTAATGGAAACAGGTCTTCATAAAGGACCTGTTTATTTCAACTGCTTCCCAGATTTCACATTAAGTCTAGGTTGCAAAAATACTCTTATGACCTTAACCTTAGGAAATAAAACTATCAGGACATATCACCAGACTAGTAAAAGAAACAGAATCAATTGTTCTTATCTATAGGATTTATTATAAATGCATCAACACAAACCTGAATATGCATGCATTACAAAAAAGTCCTATTGGTAGTACTTTATTGATTCAAGCTAGTACTACTCAATCTAATATCCAAGTTACTAAGCAAATCCGGTGGAAGGATGTTGTGCTCCCAGACTCTTGGATAATTAAAAATGAAAATCATAATAGAGATAGTGAAAACACTACAACAAACTTGGAAAGTTTACAGCAGTTTACTGATGGATCAGTAAGAATCTCCTTTGACTCTGCAAGATCCAATAGATCAAGTAGGTCATTCTCTAAACCTATCCAAGTAAAAGAAGGTAGGAAATCTGATGTTTATTCTTGTATCTCCAGAAGAGATAAAGAATTATAAGAAGAAATAGAGAGAAAATTTAAGTTAAAAGGAATTGATAATTACACATCACAAATTAGTAAGCCATGTTACACTCCACATCAGAGTGTCCCACAACCTAGTCCTAGAGATGAAGAGGAAGAAGACGACTTCACCCTTTCACCTACAGCCAATGATTTACAAAGTACTGCCCCAATAAACCATCAACTTCTTACCATTAAGAAGGATAATGGATTATTCTTACCTAACATGATTAAATTAGGTAAAGAATTTAAGTCTAAAGAAAATGAATCTAAAAGGCAAGAATACTTTAAAAGATTCAATAATAATCAACAAAAAAAATAATGGCACAATGGGTTAAGTTAATGCATAAAATGGAATGTGAAATTTCATTTTTTTGACTTTCTTGAAACCCATCATAAGGAAGTAAATGTAACAACAAGACATAAATGGAAGACAGAAGATGCCAAAGTAATATTTTCTAGCCATCCTCTAGTTGAAACTATCACATTTAGTCATTTAGATAATGAAATTATAGCCTCACCATTTAAGATTCCCACTAGTGAATCTAATAAAAAAATAATTGAGCAAGATAATTTCACAAACCAATGTCTATTAACTATAGGTAAACAACTTGATAAAATTGAATCTAAAAAAGATGAAATCAAGCCATCTTCAAGTAAAAAGTTAGAAAAACCTCTAATCAATCTACCTGAAGATAGAACTAATTTAGGATTAAGAGATAAGCAAACAATTTAAAAAATTGAAGAACTTATCTCTAAAAAAGAGTCTAAATCTGGACCATCCCAAGTAACAGTTATTAACCAAACTTCTGATAATTCAAAAACCAGCAACTCAAAAAGCTCGACTGACTCTGAAATTGAAAAATTAGAAAAAATAGTTTGGTAATCAACAAATTAATAAATTAACTTTTTCAAAAGTTAATCCAACCAAACTAGTAAAAATTGGTATCCCATACCAACACCACCAGATCTTCAATTTGAAGAAAAAAATATCAGTAATCAGTTTTTAGTTCAATCCAATAAACTCTATGAATGGAACATAGATGGATTAAGTGAACAAGAAATCATTAATAAAATTAGTCACCTATCCATGGTTGCAAATAGTTATGTCTCAAATCTTGATCTCATTGAACCAGAATTAGTTGACATGATTACCTCTGGTTTTACAAGAGTATTAAGAAATTGGTGGGATAACTGTCTTACCCAAGAATCAAGAGAACATATCAAATATGTTGTTGTTCTTGATGATGAAGGTATACCAATTTTTAATGAAAGAATTGGTAAAGCAAAAGATGATGGGGTTAACACTCTCATCTTCGCAATAATCAAACATTTTGTTGGCACACCCAGTAACATTGAAGCCAGGGTCCATGACCAGCTTAATAACCTTAGGTGTCCAACACTTAATGATTTCAGATGGTACAACGACGTATTCATCTGTAGAGTAATGGTTAGGCCAAATTGTGATAAATCTTTCTGGAAAGAAAAATTTGTCAATGACCTATCTAACTTATTTACCCATAAGATTAGGGAAGCACTTAGTAAAGAAACTAGAATCATTGAATATGATTCACTAACCTACGGTGATCTTGTTAGTACCATCCAAAAACAAGGTATGCGGATGTGTATTGATATGAAAATTAGTAAACAACTAAAAATGAAAAGAAAAAGGTTAAATATGAAATTGGTGATTTCTATGAACAATATGGTCTCCCTTCAGTAGCACCATCCCGCAGAAAACATAAGTCACACAAGCCTTATACCATAGTAAAAGTCACTACAAACGTAGTAAAAAGACTTTTAGTAAACCTACTTATTATGAGAAGTCTAGTAAAAAAACCCAGAAAAACTTTTAAACGTAAAACTTATAAGAAAAAATCTGAGGAAAAAGGTAGTAAAAAAGATAAAGAAGTTAAGTGTTACAACTGTGGCAAGAAACGTCATATTAGCCCAGACTGTCCAATTAAAAAACAAGTCAAAAGATTGAATCTAACCCAAAAAGATGAAGAAGAAATTTCAATATTTTTAGGTTAAACAATCTTACCCATAGTGAAAAAAGTTCAAAATACTCAAGCAGCTCTGAAAGTTCTTCAGACCATTAGTCAGCCTCTAGTAACCCTAGTGAACCTAAAATTAAATTAGGATGCAAAGATAGTTGTTGCAAAATAGTTGGGGTTATAACTAAACAAAATGAGGAAGAACACATCCTCATTGAGTTAATTAGTAAAATTGAAAACCCAGAGTTAAAAGTCAAATATATCAAGAAATTAAAAGATTTGTTTGCTAAAAAAGACACAAAACAATCTTTTAATCAAAAACAGTTAATTAGTATTAACACAACAATGGAAATATTTAGTAAGGAGAAAAAGAAAGAAGTCACCTTACAATATCTCCAAAGTGAAGTTAATAAATTAAAATCTGAGATAAAAGATTTAAAAACTCAAGACAAAAAACTTGCAGAAGCTTTAAGTCTTTTAACAATAGATAGTTTTGGCGCTTCAAAGGATTTTGATCATGAAAAACAGCCACTAGTTAATGAACAATCTGAGACAGAATCTCAGGATATAACAGAATTACAAAGGATACCCATAATCTCCACCTCTCTAGTGGATCCTTTGGGTGTAATGAATCTGCCTTCTCAAGATGGATGTTCCCAGATTAATGATAATCTTACAATTAATCTAGTTAATAAAATTAATTTCTAAAAATGACATTCTAAAGTAAAAATCATAATTGATAATGATTTTAAATTAGAAACTATTGCTTTAATTGATACTGGTGCAGATGTAAACTGCATACAGGAAGACATTATCCAAATTAAGTATAATCAAAAAACCAATGAAAAGCTTAGTTCAGCAAATGGTAGTAAAATGAATGTTAAGTATAAACTACCAAATATGCATATCTGTCAAGATAATGTATGTTTCAAAACATCTTTTATCTTAGTAAAAAATATGACTAACGATGTTATCCTTGGTTTACCCTTTGTATATTTATTGTATCCATTTACAACAGATACAAATAGTGTAACCACTAAACCACTTGGTCAATCAGTAACTTTTAAGTTTGTAACCAAACCAGAAGTTAAGAAATTAAGACAACTTAAAGATCATTCAATCTCTAAGTATCTTAATCTGATTAACCAAAAAAACTAAGCAAGTGAAATTTCTTAAAAAGAAATAAATCACAAAAGAATTCAAGAATAGTTAACCAATCCAATCTTAATTAAAAGGATTAACCAGTTTAAAACAAAACTGGAAGAACAAGTGTGTTCTAACCTTCCTACAACTTTCTAGCATAGGAAGAAACACATGGTAAAGCTTCCTTACATTAAAGGATTTAAGGAACAAAATATTCCAACTAAGTCCAGACCCATCCAAATAAACCATGAAGTAATGAAAATCTGTAAAAAAGAGATTTCTAAATTACTTAAAAATGGTATTATTCGGAAAAGTAAATCCCCTTGGTCATGTCCAACTTTCTATGTCATCAAGAATGCAAAATTAGAAAGAGGCATATCAAGACTAGTAATCAATTATAAACCTTTAAATTCTGTATTGGAATGAATCAGGTACCCAATTTCAAACAAACAGAATTTAATCAAAAGACTTAGTAATTCTGTATCTTTTCATAATTTGATATGAAGAGTGGCTTCTGGCAGATTATGATATCCCCAGAAGACAAATATAAAACTGTATTCACAACTCCGTTCGAACATTATGAATGGAATGTAATGCCCTTTGGATTGAAAAATGCTCCTAGTAAATTTCAAAATATTATGAATAAAATTTTTAACTCTATTAGTCATTTTCGATAGTCTATATACATGATATTCTCATCTTCTTTAGATCTATAGAAGAACATTGGAAGCACCTCTATGCATTTTTAGATATTGTTAAACAAAATGGTTTAGTTATCTCTGCTAATAAAATTAAGTTGTTCCAAATCTTAGTAAGGTTTCTAGGATACAACATCCAACAGTCAACCATTGTTCCTATCAGTCGTTCTATCCATTTTGCAGATAAGCTTCCTGATAAGATCACTGACAAAACCCAGTTGTAAAGGTTCTTAGGTTCTCTAAACTATGTTTCTGACTTCTATCAGGATCTTAAGAAAACCGTCAAACATCTGTATGACAGACTCAAAGGAAATCCTTCTCCTTGGACATTTGTTCATACAACCATAGTCCAACAAGTCAAGCAATTCATTAAAATTTTGTCTTGTCTTGGTATTCCTTCGGTTGATCCCTTCAAAATCATCCAAATTGATGCCTCCGACATTGGCTACGACGTTATCCTACTTCAAAAGCTCACTCCAGACTCCCCAGAGCAAATTGTTCGTTTTCACTCTAGTATCTGGAACAAAGCACAAGCAAATTATAGTACTGTTAAAAAAGAATTTTTAGTTATTGTCCTGTGTATCTCAAAATTCCAGGATGATATACTAAATCAGAAACTCCTAGTCTGAGTAGACTGCAAATCAGCGAAGTATGTTTTAGAAAAAGACGCACAAAACATTGCTAGTAAGCATATTTTTTGCCAGATGATAATCTATTTTAAGTATTTTCGATTTTGACATCGAATATATTAGAGGTAGTAATAACTACATTCCTGATTTCCTAACCCGTGAATTTCTACAGGAACCTCATGGTGGACAGGAAAGATAGTAAACCTAGTACATCTTCCAAAGTCGGGAGGGATACTGGAAAACAAAAACTAAGTCAAATATTTGCCCAAGAAAAGACAAACCTTGACAAACAATTAGCCTTGCCAAGCTCAAATCTTCAATCCTTTGGTATTCAAATTACCAACAGATTTCAACCTTTTGGTAATCCTAACCCAACAAGGCCAGTAGCCAAATGAACCATAGTCAACACTAGTACTTTCCTCCAAATGGCTCAACAGGCCCCAAAACCTATTTCATCGATTAAACCTGGTACATCTAGCCAGCTTGTTAACCCATATTCTCATCACCAACCACAATTAGCCCACAAAGGCCCAAAGGTTGATTACATCAAAGCCTATACCTAAAATGTATTTGCCATTGAACCAGTCCATGCTCACCTAAGCAACCCAATGAATTTTGTCAATGCATACCTTGAACCGGGATGGACCTTTTTTCCATCTGATCCTGAAAAAACATTTAGTTTCTATTAGGATATATTATTCTTTACTCAGTCAATTTTTGTCAAACCTATAACTGATAGAAACGACCCCAGTAAAGTTATTTATCACTCTTTAAATATTTTAAAGATTATTTCTTTCAAAGATTTGGGATCTCATCCTTCTTTACTCCGAGATCTACTTTGTCAAAATAAACAGTTTAACTACTATGATTATAAAGAATCATGGTTTAAACTTATCCTATATCAGGATGATTCTTTAAACCACTCCTGGTTCATACAATTTCATAAAGATTTCAAGAGCTAAATTTCGTCCTGATTCGCACAATGATGGTTTGTTTACGACCCCATTCATGAAATCTTTCCAGCTGATCTTCAAGATCATATTATTGCTTTCTCCTCTGTTTTTAAACCTAGTAAACATGAGAGTCAGTTTCCTATTTTATTAACATTTATATGCAAGCACAAAGTCTCATGGATATGTAAATGGAAATGAGAAATTATTGGTTTCAATGTCGCCAGACAATTCTATGTTACATGGTAGCCCCGGTTCCAACAAGGACCAATTATTGATCGTGTTAAACAGAAGTTCCCAGTCAAGGTTCCAACCCCAATAACGGTTCTAGCAACATTAACCCCTGTAACTCCAGTCAAGCAAGTTATGCCTTCTCTCAGAATTTCTACTCCAGAAGAGCCCAAGAAATCCACTACAGTAGAGCACTAACAGCGAAAATCCTCCTCTAAGGATTCTAGCAAACAGTCCAAGAAGAAGACTGAGTTAATTGAGTTAGCACAGCAGCTTCTTCAACAAGCAGCAAATAGTTTATCTCCATCCTCCCAAGGATCTGTTAATGCTTCCACGGATTCCTTCCAAGAAGCCCAAGACCCATTTGTAGGATATGATAATCTGGTAGTTATATCTACCCCATAATGATGCTTGTCTGTATGTGTAATCACTCACTATTTTCTTCAATAAAGAAAGAAAAGTTGTCTATTACACATATCGATAAGGAATCATTTGGTACAACGACTCTTTCCCCTAGTAAAGCAGCCATCAGCCATTTTTTAAATCTGTTTTCCACCGAAAGTAGATTCCTTCGGACTGTAGTAGGACCCACCTGCCTAGAAAGTCAGGACTTACTTTGGTAAAAGCAATTCACCTCCACTTTCCATCAAAAGGATAAAGTGAAAAGCACTTTACCTGAGTTAAAGTAGCAACAGGAGACAATGAAGTAATTACTCCAGAGATTCCTTCAAAAATCCTTACGCCTATATAAGGACTTCAATCGTCACTAGCAAACTAAGCTTTTCTCTAACAAAGCTCACTACACACACTATCTTTCTTTTCTCTCATATTGTATCCCTAATCTTCATAATGATGCAAATGAAGAAGTAGAACTCTATCCTTAGTCACTTCCACTAGTCCACTAGTACTAGTGTTGTAAGTATTTTTATTTTCTGTATTGTAATTTATATTTTGTTCATAAAAGAAGAATTTTCCAATAGTAAAATTCATCACCACTCTTTATATTTACAGCTTGTGATTCTCCTATAATTCTCATGTCTTTCCGCACTTGTAATATTTTGGTAATATATATATATATATATATAAGTTATTTCAGGCACAAAGTAATAAAAAAAATGGTCAATAATAAATATATTTTATTCACACCCAAAATCAAATCACAAACAAAAAAGAGAAAAAAAAAAAAAGAAATTTAAGCACTGGTGGTAGTGTTGGTGGTGAGTGGTGACAACCGTGATAATGATGGCAGCCATGGGTCACAACGGTTATGGTGGTGGTGAGTTTTGGGTGACGATAGTGACAGTGGAAGCCATGGATGATGATAGTTGTGGTGGTGAGTGTGGGTGGTGGTGGGCAACAGTGGTGGTGGTTGACAATAATGGTGGTGGGGTGATGGTAGTTGTGGTGGTGGTGTTGGTAGGAAATGACAATGGTGGCGATGGGCGACGACAGGTGTTTTTGAGCGGTAGTGTGATAGGTAGTGGCAAATGATGATGGTAGTGGTGGTGATAAGTGTGGTGGGAGTGGGTGACAATGAGTGGCGACAGTAGTGAACGATGACGGATGGTGGTGGTAGATGTCGTGGGTATGGATGATAGTGGCTGGCGATGATTATGGGCGACGACTGATGGTGATGGGCAATAGTGGTGGCGGTGGGTGCTGATGGTGAACAACGATTATAGTGTAATGCTGGTGATAGTAGTAATAAATATGAGAATAAGATGACGATGATGATTGGTGGATGACGGTGGTAGCAATCAGTCGTGGGTGGTGGCGGCGTCGATGGAGTGGCATGGTGATAGTTGTGGGGGTGGTGGTAGGGCGTTAGGGGGTGGTGGTGGTAGGGGGTGATGATGGGAGAATGACAGTGGCGGCGGTGGGGTGGCAACAGTGGTGGTGGCGATGACGGTGGTAGTGGTTAGGCAATAGTGGTTGTTGTGGTAAAGGTGGTGGTGGGGTGGCAACGGTAGTGGTCGTAGTAGTGGTGGTTGTTGTGATAGTGGTGGTGGTGGGGCAGTGAGTGTGGTAGTGGTGGTTGTGGCAATGGTGACGGTAGTGGTAGTGGTGATGGCGGTGGGGATGGTGGTGGTGGTGGGGGTAGCTGTGGTGGTGGTGGGTGGTGAGGCAGTAGGTGGGGTGGTGGTGGTGGTGGTGGTAGTAGTAGTAGAACGGTTTCGAACACTATTTTTTTTAAAAGTATTTAAGAGAAGTTATAAATTCTAAAAGCACTTTTAAATATTCACTTTAAACACACCCTTAAGAGTTTATTTTCCTTATTAAATTTGGGGTGTTCATATTAGCCGTCGGATTAATTTTAAAATAAAATTTAAAGATATTTCAACCGTGAAAAATAAAAGTCATTTTGTTTATCTTTTGAGATTTGAATTGTATTGTACTTTATTATATAGATAGTAACATTAAAAATAAAAAATAAAAGCATCCAAATACAAAAAAAAATTATCATTTTAATATAAAAAATAATATCATTTAAACACAAAAAAATAACAACATTTAAACATAAGAAAAATACTAACATTCAATATTAATATTTTAAAAAAATAACAATAATAACATGTTCAACAAAAATAGTAACATATTCAACAAAAATAGTATCATGCTTAACAACAACAATAATATGCTTAACAAAAAAAAAAATAAATAGCAATATAGAACATTGAACAAAATTGAAAATAAAATTAGTTATATTCAAACCCATAACTAGAGGAAAAAACCTTCAATTCTTCAGCATAAAAAAAAGTAACATTGAAAAAATAATAACATGCTCAATAAAAATTATTAACATGAAAAGAAATGTTGATTTTCCTTGACACCTTTCTTTTGTTGCCAATATATTTCTATTTGCCACAAGAAGTTTGTCACTAGCAGCATTACGTGTAGTTTGGTATGATGGAAAAATGAAAGGACAAAAAGTTAAAAAGATAAAAAATTGGAGGAAATGAATGATATTTTTTCTACCTTATCAAATACAAAAAAAATCAAGGGAAAATTCCAGTTTGCCTCCTGAAAGATACAAATTGTTTCACTTTGTCCCCTTAAATGATTAATTTTTCCATATTGTCCCCTCAAAGACATTAAAATGTTGCAATGTAGTCAACCGTCATTTTTTCCGTTTTTCGTCCGTTTGGTTTTGTTATCACGTGATTTGCACATGATAACAGGAGGGGCTGTATTGTAAAATCATTGTATGTGCAAAATCTTGTCTTCGTTTACCCAAGTGATTTGGGTAATCTACAGAGAGAGAGAGAGAGAGAAGGGACCAGATTTGGGGAAGAAGATTGGGTAGATATGCAGATAATATTTGTGGATATTTTACTATTCGATTGCATCATGGTGGTAGATTGGACAGTAAGGGCAAGAAACGTTATATTGGCGGGAAGATAAATCATATAGATATGTGTGAAGCTGACCATCTTTCTTTGATTGAGTTGGAGAATATGTTAAAGACTACGGAAGTGCGATACTCTGAGTTGAGTAGGTTCCACCATATAACTACTGATGGATGGAAAGTGTTAGAAAATGATAGACAAACCTTTGAAATGATTAACTATGTTGATAGCGATAGAGTCATTGATGTTTATGTTGAGCACATCAATCCAAATGTGTTTATCCACAGTCAAGTTGATTCAAATGCAGGTGGTTTGGTGGAAAATCAAAAGGAAAATCAAAACTTTGAAAGTTCTAATGAGTGGCTCATACTCATACGGAGAGTCCTTAGAGTATGAATACTTTTATGATAATGAGTGTAACATGCACGATGATGAATTGTATGATACTTTTGTGGATCATGATGTTGAATTTGTTGGTGTTAACAAAGAGAAAAGAATGGAGGAAGACAAAGGAGTTGCCAAAGGAAAAAGAATGGAGAAAGGCAAAGGAGTTGCCAAAGGGGAAAAAGTTGGTGACAGGGGCACAATTATGCAGGATGATAATGATTTTTATGGTGAAGAATATGACACAGATGAGTTGGTCAGTCTTGGTGGATCATCATTAGAGGGTGAGGAAGGAGGAAAGTCCAAGGTTAAGTATCCACACTTTAATGCTAGGATTGACATGGTTGATCCACCATTTAAGCTAGGTATGTTGTTCAAAAATACAACTGAGTTTAGAGCTGCAGTTAGGCAACATGCAATCAAATGGGCTAAGGAGATAAGGTTCATTAAAAATGATAAATGTAGAATAAGGGCAGTTTGTAGGCCTGGTTGTGAGTGGTTGATATTTGCTTCCAGCATAGCAGGTGAAAACAACATACAAGTTAAAACATATAATGTTTCCCATAGTTGCAATAGAATTCTCAACATTAAACATACCACTTCAAACCTATGTTACTCGGACTCGCCTCTTTTGTGGGAGTACCCGTGTTGACATGATCCGACATGGGTGCGTGATTTGTGTCCGATATAGTAACTTTATTCCGGACATGCTGGGTTTCAAGGCTGGGTTTCAAGATGAAAAAGTGAAGAACAGAAGAACCAAGCATCGAAATCTCGTGTCAATTTGTTCGAAACGTCTGGGTTCGTGGGTACACCCAAAAAAGCAAAAACCAGAGATTACATGTACACAAAAATTTCAGATTTTTTTAGAAATCACATGTACACTGGTCCAGATCTTCCAAGTAAAACAATAAAAAAAGCAAAGAGAAGAGAGAGAGAAAGAGAAAGGCACACCTAGACGAAATCAAAGAGAGAGAGAAGACACAGATACATACTATACAACAAAAATTGAAGGAGAAGAGTATAGTAGCTTACCTCTTTGAGTCCAGATGTGAGCAGATCTAACCTCCATCCACATAGATATAGGGCTTGGAACTTAGGTCTTCATCGCTGCGATCTGCGACCCACGAGCCACGAGCTACCAGATATCTTCTTCTTCTTCTCTTCTCTCTCTCTCTCCGGCACCGGCATCAGCATCGCATCGCCCATCACCCATCGCCTCTCGCCTCTCTTCTCTCTATCTCTGTTTGTATTCGTTAGTGATTGAGGGAGCCGACTGGGCTTTTGTATTTTTTTTAGTTGTAACTATGAAAAATTATATTTAATACCCCACCTTTTTATAACTTTTAATTTTTAAGCATACATAAGTACCATTAATTTTATTTAATACCCTTCATTATTTTTTCTTTTTATAATTATTCTTTTATGTTATTATTATTTGTTAAATTGGTATATTAAATAACTGCAAGTCATTTTATTAATTATACCTTATTTTTAAAATATCTAGAATTAAATATTTATGTGTATATAAATTGTGTATACAATAATTTTAATATTAGTAAAATTAGACCGAATCCCCGTACCTGTATAAAATTAATAAAATTATTTCTTCTGTTCTTGTATTTTTACTTTTCAGTCCTTCCTCTTTGGACTTCAACATTAATTTTTCAGCTTTTATCTATTTAGTTCATAATATTTTTTCAGTTTTTATCTATATTTTATGTATATTTCATACAATAAATATTTAATTCATCAAACTAACATTCATTTTAACCAATTAAAATTCAATTTCATCTAATAAACATTCAATTCATTAAATTAACATTCAAATTAACATTCATCTAATAATCATTCAATTCATCAAATTATTGAACATTAAATTAATCAAAGTAAAATTCAATTCATCAAATTAACATTTAATTCATCAAATTAATATTCAATTCATCAAATTAATATCAAATTAACATTCAATTCATCCTATTTATATTCAAATTCATCAAATTAACACTCAATCATCAAATTAACATTCAAAATCATCCAATAAAGATTCAATTTATCCAATCAATACTAAAGTAAAATGTAAACTCAATACTAAAGTAAAATTAACATAAAAAAATCATCCAATAATGATTTAATTTATCAAATCAACATCAAAATAACATACAATTTTATCCAATAAACAATTAAGTATTCAAATCAACACCAAACTAACATACAATTCAACAAATTAACATTCTATTTTTTCTAATAAACATTTAATTCATCAAATTAACATTGAAATTCAACTATTTAATCTTAAATTCATCAAATTAACATAAAATTTTATCCAATTAATATTCAATTCATCAAATTAACTCCAAATTAACCATTCAATTCATCAAATAAACATTGAAATTAAACTAGTTAACGTTAAATTCACCAACTTAACATTTAATTCCATCCAATTAATATTTAATAAAATTAACACCAAATTAACATTCGAAATTATCCAATTTATATTCAAATTCATCAAATTAACATCCAAAATTATCCAATAAAAAATTAATTTATTAAATTAACACTAAAGTAACATAGAATTTCATCCCATAAACATTTAATTCATCAAATCAACATCAAAATAACATACAATTTCTTCCAATAAACATTTAAGTATTCAAATTAACACCAAACTAACATTCAATTCAACAAATTAACATTATATTTTTTCTAATAAACATTCAATTCATCAAATTAACATTGAAATTCAACTATTTAACCTTAAATTCATTAAGTTAACATAAAATTTTATCCAATTAATATTCAATTCATCAAATTAACATTGAAATTAAACTAGTTAACATTAAATTCACGAACTTAACATTTAATTCCATCCAATTAATATTTAATAAAATTAACACCAAATTAACATTCAAAATTATCCAATTTATATTCAAATTCATCAAATTAACATTTGATTCATCAAATTAACATCCAAAATTATTCAATAAAAAATTAATTTATTAAATTAACACTAAAGCAACATAGAATTTCATCCCATAAACATTTAATTCATCAAATCAACATCAAAGTAACATGCAATTTCTTCTAATAAACATTTAAGTATTCAAATCAACACCAAACTAACATTCAATTCAACAAATTAACATTATATTTTTTCTAATAAACATTCAATTCATCAAATTAACATTGAAATTCAACTATTTAACCTTAAATTCATCAAATTAACGTAAAATTTTATCCAATTAATATTCAATTCATCAAATTAACTCCAAATTAACCATTAATTCATCAAATTAACATTGAAATTAAACAAGTTAACATTAAATTCACCAACTTAACATTTAATTTTATCCAATTAATATTAATAAAATTAACACCAAATTAACATTCAAAATTATCCAATTTATATTCAAATTCATCAAATTAACATCCAAAATTATCCAATAAAAAATTAATTTATTAAATTAACACTAAAGTAACATGGAATTTCATCTCATAAATATTTAATTCATCAAATCAAAAAAAAAAGAGAAATAAAAAATTGGTAAGGCAGCCCAAGCATCAACTGAAAGGCTTGTGATAAGCCATGCGAACGGTCTATGATAAGGGAAGATTATGAGACCTTGATATGGCAGCCCAAGCATCAACGTGATTCTGGGAGAATGGAACAAAGCTTTGGAAAACAAAGAGACCATGCATAGACAGTATAGTCTCTGACTGAAAATCAGTAGTCTCTGACCGAAAATCAGAGATCTTAGAACAAGCTTCCATACTCTGTCAAATCCTCTCCTCTCTTGCAACGATCACGGTTAAACTCTCTACAAATGTCTTCATCCCAGTCATCCCAATCTTCTTCTAAAGGAACAAAAAAGTCAATCGTCCAATGACGCCTTTAGGAGCTACATTTGACGATAAGCCTTTGTGGAATCATGTAAAGTTTGTCAATGTGGCTGAGGGTGGAGGTGAAAATCGGATCTGGGTGTTTAATTACTGCAATAAGAGAATTGCTGGGTCATACACAAAGGTCAAAGGCCACCTGATGAAGCTTTCTCACCACAATGTTGAAAGTTGTCCTACCATAAGTGATGATGTATTGAAAGCCATAAAGGAGCATGAAGAAACTAAAACTAAAAAGCATCAACAAGCTGTGAATGCAAGGAAAAAGGCAGATTATGTCACCATACCAAATGCTACTGACCTTCAACAAAAAAAACATAAGGGAATGGCCCCTCAAGGTCCTTTACCTTAGGCATTCAATGTTGTGGACAGAGATGTTGCTGACAAAGAAACTGTTCGGATGTTCTACGCCAGTGGTTTGCCATTTAATTTTGCAAGGTCTCCCTATTTTCGAAAGTACTCACTAACCCTTGGAAATTCGAGGTATGGGGTCATGTTCATCCTTTCTATTTCTATTTAATTTTTGCGCATCCCAGTGATCCCACCTATTTTTGAAATACATACTAATCCTTGGAAATTGCAGGTTGGCTGGTTATGTTCCTCCTACATTCAATAGGCTGCAAACAACTTTGTTGTACCAGGAAAAATAACATGTCAATAGGTTGTTGCAACCAATCAAAGATACGTGGAATAAGAGAGGTGTCTCAGTGGTATCTGATGGGTGGTCTGATAGGCATCAGAGGCCTCTGATCAACATAATAGCAGCATCTACAGGAGGATCCATGTTCATAAAAGCCATTGATGCTAGTGGAAATACCAAAGATGTAGATTACATTGCAAATTTGTTCATGCAAATGATCAAGGAATTAGGAGAAGAGAATGTGGTCCAGATTGTAACTGATAATGCATCGAACTACAAGGCTGCGGGGTTGAGCATTGAAACCAAATACCCACATGTTTTTTGGACTCCATGTGTTATGCACAGTCTCAACTTGGCGTTGAAGAGCATCTGCGACACAGTAGAAAAATCACCTCAGCATGCCCAACGTAAGTGGATTTTAGACTTGGTTAAGCAAGTGCAAGATATTCATAATTTTATTCTCAACCATGGCACAACAAATTTCCTATTTACTAAGTACTCTAAACTGAAATTGCTAACTGTGGCTGAAACTAGATTTGCATCAAGCTTTATCATGGCTAAACAGTTAAGGGAAGTTAAAGAATCTCTTGAAAAAATGGTCTTGGATCCAAACTGGAAAACATATAGGGTAGATGGAAACACAGTTGCTGAAAATAAAGCTCGTGATGTGAAAAAATGCATTGTTGATGACACTTTTTGGGATGATTTAGATTATCTTCTAAATTTTATTGAACCTATCATTGACATGTTGAGAATAGCTGACACAAACACCCCATTTTTGCATCTAGTATATGATATTTGGGATACTATGATTGACAATGTCAAAAGGAGGATTTTTGAACATGAAGGAAAAGACATGATTATTGGTCAATCGGACTTTTTTGATGTTGTTCACCAAATTTTGGAGGGGAGATGGAACAAAAGTAATACTCCTTTGCATTGTATGGCACATTCATTGGTCCCGAAGTACTATTGTAATGCTTGGCTGAATAATGGAGGTAATGGAGTGGCACGGGTAGCACCACATGAAGATCAGGAAGTCTCCCTAAATAGAGGGAGTATTTTAAAAGGCTCTTTCCTAATCAAGCTGATTTGCGAAAGGTGTATGCTGAATATGGAGCATTTTCTAGTTGGTCTAACTATTTCGGCCAAGCTTATGTTGTCGATGTAAGAATGTTTGAGGAACCTATTTCTTGGTGGGCCAATCATGGGGCTTCATCACCCTTGCTACAAGCCTTGGCCTTTAAATTGCTTTCACAGCCAACATCTTATTCTTGCTGTGAAAGGAATTGGAGCACCCATTCTGTAATTCAAAGTGTGAAAAGAAATCGACTAGCAACTAGCCGTGCAGAAGACTTGGTGTTTGTGCATTGCAATCTTCGCCTACTCAAGGAAGAGCAAGGAGTACAAAGATGGACCTTCAAAATATTGGGACATAAGTAAGTTTATTTTTATTTTAACAATCCAAGTATCTGCACTATATATCACATTTCGATAATATATATATATATATATATATATATATATATATATATATATATATATATATATATATATATTGATAATTTTTAGGTGGAGATGAGTTTGACATTGAAGGCCAAGAAGTGGGAGAGCATGCACAATTTTCTCTTGATGAACCTGAGTTGGAGATGATGGCTTTTGAGGATGGTGAGGAGGGTGAAGGCACATGATGGACAGCTAGATGAAGATGAAAATTAAAAGTCTTTTTGCAAGTTGCAACTAGACTAAGTATTAAGTATTAAGTATGATGGAATAAGGAGTAGTTCCTTTTTAAGTAGGCTAGACTAAGGAGTACTACTTTATGTTGTTTTGGGTTATGTAATCTGGGAACAATGTTTGAAATTTTTGGGTCCTTTTGATCTATTTAAGACCCAGATCAATTGCTATTATGGAGCCACCAAATTTTAGTATCAAGCTTATTAATAAATAATGACATCTCTATATTTTGTTGTTTCTTGAACGCAATGTTTTAACTCTAAACAATGCATAAATAATTTCTTACAAAATAAAATTAGATCGTATCCCAGTACCCATATCCAAATCTGGATCCATATCCTAGAAATCGACTAGCAACTAGCCGTGCTGAAGACTTGGTGTTTGTGCATTGCAATCTTCGCCTACTCAAGGAAGAGCAAGGAGTACAAAGATGGACCTTCAAAATATTGGGACATAAGTAAGTTTATTTTTATTTTAACAATCCAAGTATCTGCACTATATATCACATTTCGATAATATATATATATATATATATATATATTGATAATTTTTAGGTGGAGATGAGTTTGACATTGAAGGCCAAGAAGTGGGAGAGCATGCACAATTTTCTCTTGATGAACCTGAGTTGGAGATGATGGCTTTTGAGGATGGTGAGGAGGGTGAAGGCACATGATGGACAGCTAGATGAAGATGAAAATTAAAAGTCTTTTTGCAAGTTGCAACTAGACTAAGTATTAAGTATTAAGTATGATGGAATAAGGAGTAGTTCCTTTTTAAGTAGGCTAGACTAATGAGTACTACTTTATGCTGTTTTGGGTTATGTAATCTGGGAACAATGTTTGAAATTTTTGGGTCCTTTTGATCTATTTAAGACCCAGATCAATTGCTATTATGGAGCCACCAAATTTTAGTATCAAGCTTATTAATAAATAATGACATCTCTATATTTTGTTGTTTCTTGAACGCAATTTTTTAACTCTAAACAATGCATAAATAATTTCTTACAAAATAAAATTAGATCGTATACCAGTACCCATATCCAAATCTGGATCCATATCCTAGTATCCACAATTTTTTGACTTGAGATATCAGACACCTAAATTCACACCCGCACCCAATACCCGCACCTGCGTCCGAGTAACATAGCTTCAAACTGGATTGCATATACATATGTTGATAGATTGAGATCAAACCCTACATGGTCCGTGAAATCCTTCAAGGAAACTGTACAAAAAGATCATGTTCTAAACTTAGGAAGAAACAAGGTATATAAAGCTAAACATAAGGCAATGGCAATTGTGAGTGGCACAGACAAATAACAATTCAGTTTATTATGGGATTACTGTGAAGAATTAAGAAGAACCAACTCAAATGCAACTTGTATAATCAAGTCCAAGAATTAAGAAGAACAGTTCAGTTTTAATGTATATTTTATGTTAAGGTGGACAAACTTGTAACTGACTCAGAAACTAGAAACCCCAATTTTGCATGTCCACGTCCATCTCAATCCCAATCTCCAACATTGAATGTTCCAATTGGCAAACAGAAGTTGCCTGCAAGATATGAAACATTTTATGTTTGTTATCATGCCTGTTTTTATTTTTTAATAAATGAGCTAATTTTTATTATTCAATAACTGATTAGAAGGAGGAACAATTGATCACAATCTGAACCTACAATTGTATCAACCAAATCAATCAAGAAGCCATCAACATCTACTTCCATTCAGCATGGTTGGAGAGCACCATCAGCATCTACCTCCATCCAATCTGGTTGGAGAGCACGATCAGAATCTACTTCCATTGAGTTTGCTTGGAGAACACCATCAGCATCACAAAAATCAACCTGGAATACACCAAGTAATGTATCAAAAGGTAGTTGGAAGCCAGCAAGCAGTCTACCACAGAAGAATGTAGTTCATCCCAGACCAAGTTGAACACAAGGTGAAAATACAATCAAGTTGAACATACCAGCAAGTTGAACACAAGTTGAACGTACCAGATAGTTGTCTCTTTTGTTAAAATATACAAGCTAGCTGTCTCTTTTGTTAAAATATATCAGCTAGTTGTTTCTTTTGTTATACATATTTGTAATGTAGCTGAACTGCAACAATTTTTTGGTAAATGAATATGCATTTTTTGTGAAATGAATATGCACTTTTTAGTAGAATGACAAACTAGGTTGATTCATGGGTACACAAATTCACCAATGAATCATAATATTACATAACTTCAATATTTTATTACAACAACCATCATTAGATTACAGACAAGAAAAGATCTAATTTAGCAAAAAAAATTCATCAGTTTCACCTAGCTTCACTTCACCCATCACACATTCACAACAGTTGCAATGGCAAAACATCCATCAGCTTCTACTTCCTGGATACACATTCACAATAGTTGCAATGGCAAAATATCTCCATTTGGAACCTCCACGGCTGAGCCATATCGATCAGTTGCATTCATGTATACATAGATGATCACAATGAGAAACTAGGAACCAATCATGCAGCACCAAAGCATCCTCTCTCTTACTCTAGATTGCTCCAACTGCTCTTCCAAACGTGTAACACGATGCAGCAAACCCAGAATTATTTGGCGTGATCTAGTACACATTGGGGGATCAATCCATAGAAAGTAACCACACTTAGCTGTAACCTTAAGAAATGTTGAAACAAAACTGATCAAAACCATCAGTAGTACGCACTAAAACTGGTAAATAAGTTGTTTAATGTGCAGAAAACATAATTTTCAAGAAATAAAACTAACCCTAGTTTAAAAAATCCCTAATTTATCAAATACAAGTTGTAAGAATCAGTTGCTTGAACACCAATATCTTGCTAAATAATATGGATACAAACCAACTAAAGATGAATAATGGAACAACGTACCTTGTTATTCGCACATGTGATAAATCTCCTTTCTGGGTTCAAATCTATCCCCGATGTCTTCGTTTCGGGTGTTCTACCATAGTAACATATGGATTGCATTTCTCCTTCTTCTCTTACTTTCTGGATCTTCTTCTTCCACGAACAAACCTGGGAACCCAAATCTCTCTCTCTCACACACACAGAGAGTAGATTACCCAAATCACTTGGGCAGATGAAGTCAAGGTTTTGCATAGACAATGATTTTACAATACATCCCCACCTATTATCACGTGCAAATCATGTGATAACAAAACCAAACGGACGACAAACGGAAAAAATGATGATTTACTATATTGTAACTTTTTAATGTCTTTCAGGGGGCAATATGGAAAGATTAATCATTTGGGAGCAACGTGAAAAAATTTGTATCTTTTAAGGGGCAAACTAGGATTTTCCCAAAATTCAATTCTTTCTATTTTTCTTCTCTCTTACCAAACATAATTGAGGAAATGAATGATTCTTCCCGATGGAAAGTGTTTCACTTCCATTTTTCAACTTTTTATTTTTTCATCTTTCTATTTTCTCATCCATCCTGCCAAACGGACTTTAGAGTCTTGTCTGGATATATTATACTCGAAACAAAAGAAGAAAATGCATTTTAGATTGCTTATTGCATCCTGATGGTGTAGTAAGATGAGATCTGGGGCTGTCCTAGCTGGTAAAAGACTAGCTTTAAATCTCAAAAGGATAGGAAATTAGAATCGGCAATTTACAGATCGAATGGAACATTCTTTTATCAGCATTGAATCCCTAAGTTCGGTCAAGTTTAATCATGCGTGATTGAGTTGTTTGTATTATACCATTAGAATTTTTTGGGTTCCAATAAAACCGAGTGAAAGCAATATGAAAAGCCATATTCAACTCGTGGGTCTTTAAATAGAAATTAAGGAATGCATAGTAGCTATGTCCATGGATTTCAATGTTACTACATATATATGATGCTATATGTGTAATGTGTTAACGGTCAACTGCAATCCATCCCATATCAAATTGGTAAAGTCAATAAAAAAGAAGAATTAGAACATTTGCAGTCGGTACACGAAGTCGATTCATTGGTGGCCAATCCAAGAACATTTGAATGGAAAATCTTGAGTACGTAGATACTTAAAGGACACTATTAGTCAAGGATTACATTATCAAGAATACCCATGCGTTGTAGAAAATTATACTAACGCTGGCTGAAAATCCAAGGGAGCAATTTCTTGGGAATCCACAAACATACATGCATATATGTCTTACTCGACCATCGAATTCAAATTGGTTGCTCATGGGGTTTCATATGACGAAGGTGTGTGCCTTTGATATATAATGATAGAAATTGCTCTGCGGAAAAATCCATCTCCATCGTTCACTGTTTATTATGATAATCAAACGACCTTTGCTCGTGTAAAGACTAAGATGTATAATAGAAAACAAAGATTTCTTAGACTTCGTCAAATAGTATTATATAACTCCAAGGTGACGGAGCAGTTTGTATGACATATATCAAATTGATTGAGAATTTGGTAGACCATTTGACGAAATGACTTGCTCGTCACATGAAAAGTAAATCTCTGTCGGAATGACACTAATGGATTTTAATCATCTAAATCCTAAATTTGACCAATTTCGACAAATTTTATTATCTACAACTAAAATATTTGAGTCTTCGTAAATGTCATTGCGACCCATAAAAAGTGATTAATGAAATTTTGAATGTCCCATTATAATCCTCCCCCCCCCCCCCCCCCCCCACCGAATTGTTGGCTCCAGCAATCTTTACTTCTCTATACTTTAAAACCTACACTTTAATACTTGTGGTTTGGCAATAAAGTATAATAGCTAACAAAGTTAAAGATATAGTATAAAAATACAATACCCTTTATGCGTTGGTGAGATGATGTATTGATCCCGATCCATTATTATTGTCCATAAGTGGGTACTGTTAATTTTTTTTTTCATGTTCAATCATGCATCACTAAATTTATTAAATTCTATTAGATGTAATTGCGGATTCAACTAAGATAGCCATCAGAGCCCAACAAATTTCACAATGGATATCTGAACGTCGCCGCAACAAATAATATTTGTAATTCGGTTAATCCGAGTTCATATATTACGCACACAAGCATGTAACAAACTTCATTATTATAACAACATAAAATCTTTGTAACAAATGAACCATGCATAACAAACGCAATATTTGATAACGAGAAAGTCTTGCTAAGAGAAGAACCGTACATATAATGAGCTCAGCAATTTATTATATATATGGGGTAAGTAATCTTTGTAGTACAAATGCCATAAAACATAACACACACACACACACACACTTCATTCTTATAATAATTTTAAAAAGTAGAAGATGGCAAAGCTTCTCTAGTTGTTGTTGTCCCACCAGAATTGTTTCTGAAGATACTCAACAACGTTTTTGTCCACTTGGAATGCCTTGGTAAGGACATCAACAGAAATGGGTGGTGTCGAGCCAAAGACTGCGTTTGCAATAGTGATGACTCCAGGATTTTGGCTGCTTAAACCGGCAAAAGCAATTGCATTAGTTTTTTCCGGGTTAAATTGGAAGTGAATGAGACCCTGGGGAAATACAAAGACATCTCCTGCATGTAAGACTTTGGTGAAGAGGCGGTTGCCAGGGTTCAAATTGGAAGTGACAAAGCCAACATAGAGGGTACCCTCCAAGACAACAAGGATTTCGGTGGCACGAGGGTGGGTATGGGGTGGATTGAGGCCATACGAACCAAAATCAATACGAGCTAAGGAGATACCAAGAGTGTTGAGTCCTGGTATTTGTTCAACATTTACTGCAGTTACAACCGACCCAAGTGGGTTTGATGTATTTCTGGGAATGTTGAGACCGGGCATGTTGGGAGGGGGAAAAAAGAAATCATCAGCTGTGGCAAGCTTAGGGTCCTTACAAAACTTTCCATTCACGAACACTGCATGAACATTATTAGGAGTTTTGTCAAGTTAGAATTAGTTAATGAACCCACATAACATGTAATGTTGAATATGAAAATAAAGAGAACAGATAGATACCTGCAGCCTTGGGGTCATTGATAGCAACACAAAAGTCCTGCAAAGGGCTAGGATCTGAGGCATAGGCAAGGGAGGAAGCCAGAGCCACAAGGGCGATGGTAGCAAGGAAGTGATTGGCCATCTTTATGTGAAGCAAATTGCCTTTTCTTTGAAGGATTGCTTGTTGAGAGCTGATAGATTTAGCATGGTAAAAGCTCTTATTTATAGTCATGTGGCCTTGAATGAGTCATTACTTAATGCATTTTGTTTGTAGTAACCAGAGAAGACTTGCCAAGTCTTCAGTGGTTAGGTTTTTTTTTTTTCCTCTTTCAAAGACAAATTATTTCTTTTATTAGTGTTCATTTCTGACATGATATGCTAACACAATACGAATCCAACAAGAAATTAGTAGGAGCATGATTGGTTAGTAATCTTGACATAAAATCTAAAATGACACGATCCGATGAAAAATGGGTAGGACACTATTAAACTTAAATAATTCGATTTTAACAAGACAAATCAGTTAATTAGTATTATTTAAAGAAAATCTGTGGTTTTTTAAAATATATTATAATTTCTTGGTATCATATTAATCCTTATTACGAGTATAAGAGACTTACCAAGTCTTCAAATCTTTGTTTTTCTTTCTACGCCAATTCTCATTACTTTTTCCTTACGTCACATCCAATAATTATCTCATGGAAGCGCCAATTGATACTCATTCTTGTTAAGGACTGTTCTCTTCCCTTGACCATTCAACTTGCAATCATGGAAGCGCCAATCGTATTCTGTTAGTGAAAAAATCTTCTTCTATCCATTCAAATTACTAGTTTCTATCTAATATTACAGTTAAAAATTTAAAATTTTAATTCAATCTTCAAATATTTTGATTTAATAGCATAAAATTCATTCCTAAAATTCTTTTCCTGTTTAAAAATATTATTTTCATTACACGTCTCCTAATGCCAAATAATTCCAACAATTCATATACATATACTTCCATTCTCGGTCTTCAAACATGAAATTATTGCTAGTATAAAAAAAAACAAAGCTACTGAAACATAAATGTTGTTGTATTATGATGTCTAAGAAGCATTGTTTGAGGAAGTTTGAGATATTAGCTGCAGGTAGGCATGGGGACAAAATAGTGTTATACTGGAAATAATGGTGCATCTTAGTAACAGATTGAGATGTAGTGGGACTGTGTAGGCTCAATCCTTTTTGAAATTGATATATGATGGGTTAGACTCTTATAATGGCATGTTTGTTTTGGGTATTAAAGAATGAGATTGGACTAAATTCGTTCAATTGTCGTTTAATATCAAGTTTAGATCAAGTTACAGATCCCAATATTAAAGATATTTTAATACAGTCCCTATGGTGACATTTAACACTGTATACTTAGTATAACATTGAATTCGCAATAGGAGCTAACAATGGAATATCCACAACTTAGGTGTCAAAATTAGGTCATCAGGCTAAATACATGTACTATTATTGTAAAAGTTTTAGAATTTCTTACAAAAATATTTAGGGCCCTAAAGTTTGACAAGATTTTTTTTTTCTTACCAAATGTTTATGGTATACGAAAACACTTAATATCATATTTTTTTTTATCTTATTATTAAAATTAACCGTCCAACTTATTGTCTATTAACTAAGAGTTTTTAAATTAAATTTGAGTTCACTTCTAATTTAGGATAGATTTTTGCTCACTTATTTTTTAAAGTGCACAAAAAAAACCATAGAATAGAGTGAGTAGAAGTATTTCACTATCTGGAATTAATTGTAATCATAGTTGTCTTGCTAAATTTTTCTTATTTAAACGCCGTCTTGCTTCTCCGCGATATTAAAGCATGCTTCATATATTCCAAGACCAATAAACTCATACAAATTTTATTTTTTATATTTATTTCATTTTTTTTCTGTTAACTCGCCTAAATTTTTATTCTCCTTCTCTTTCTCTGTATATTCAACAGATAAGTATCGTAATCACATTTGGTCGAGGATTTGACTTTTGTTAATGAAGTTTTAATATATAAAGCTCGAATTTAAAATTTTAATTAATATTTGTGAATCTCAAAAAGAAACAACAAATAAATTAAATAACATATTTAATTTATTTAAAAATTACTTATCAATATATATTATTATAATAAATATTTATAAGGCCTAATTTAATATTTATAGGCAGGTGGCCTTGAATTTGTGCGTTTTGTTTATAACAACCAGAGAAGACTTTAGCAAGTCTTCAATGCATGGCTATGTGCTTTTTCTAATTCAAGAACGAATTATTCTCTTTGATTAGTTCTCGACACGTGGGAATTTTCATGACTTTTTTGGAAAATTTGTATCAGGTTGGACTTTTTCATCTTATTATTCATGACCGATGGATTATATAATCCGCTACTACTCCCAATAAAAAATAGAGCAGGGATGTCTGGAGTGTTTGGAACGGAACAGAATGATTGGGACTAGTTTCCTAATCTATTGAGAACTTATGCTTAATTATATTAAATTAGTCTAAAGAAGAAAAAAATAAGTTGTATAGATAGATAGTGTGTCATTGATGTAGTAGACTAATTGAAACCTGCGAAGTAGTGAAGAAAGTGATGTTCAGTTGGTTTTTATTGGAGTGGCTGACGACTAGAAAAAAAAGAGAGAAATTTTATAGCCACTTATTTAGAGACCTAATTTAATATAATTATTAGATTAATTGTGAGTTTTACTGTTAGATAAAACGCATATTCAATTCAACAATTACAATTGATTTAGTCCTCATATCAAATCTCCAAGGCGCTATTTGTTTGATGGGTTTGGAATGGTAGGGTTAAGAACATCTTCAACTATGACTTAAATTTTTATTTAAATTTAAATTAACATTTGAATAAAAAGTTTGATTTGATACAAAGGATTCCACTAGACAAATTCAAATTTAAATAAGGAAAAACTCAAATTTAAAGAAAGAGAAACTCAAATTTAAAAGAGAGAGTAATGATGATCATTGAATCTTTAAAAGAGGATAAAATTTTACCATTAAAGATTTGGTTAAAAATTTGAGTTTACATTGATTTGAATGAAAAAAAGAGTCTCTCTTGATTATGTATAAGTTTAAGTCAAATGTTGAAACAAGTTTTTTTGGGCTTTTTTATTCAAATTTAAATTTGAGTAAGAGTTAGAGATGCTCTAAGAAAAATAGTCCGACAAATCACTTAATTTCATGTTTGATTAGGATTGTTAAACTTGAGATTCATATACAGAGTAGTAAAACATATACATGGGGTTGGACAAACTGATGGGAGTCGGTTTAGTATATGGTAGCCCAAGTTAACTACACCAAATGACTTTTCTATCTCTAATTCCTGTTCCTTTTAATTAAATAAACATCAGTATAGATTAGATTGACCAATGAACAATATAATTTGTAGGAACCATTGAATCGACACCAAATTTTAATATTTTATGAGACCCACAAACAATCTAAAGCAGTGTGCAAACCGCTAAATCGACCGATTTTGAATAAAACTGATGCACAGGACGATTTGCGCTTCAGATTTGCGCTTCAGCGAGTCTTCGCAATGAACAAGCAGCTTAGGGGATGAACAACAGCTCGATCATTAATCCTTCTGGAGTCCAGCCGTATCTCTGCTCCTTCTCTAGCTTCCAGCCTCCAGCGGTTCAGCCATCACTCGATCTCATCACACAATCTCACTCTCAGGTCTGATGACTGATATCTCTCTCTCTCTCTCTCTCTTTCTGTGCTTGCTGTCGCCTGTCAAAGCTTCTTTGCAAAACTAGCAAACAAAAATTATAAAACTTGTTTCATTTTTTTTTTTTTTTCACTCATTGTATATAAAATATAATATTTTTTTTAGTATAATTATTATGTTTTATAATTTGTTTTATTTTTTATTACACAACCTGTCCGATCAATTGATCCAATAAACTATTGATTCGGTGCCTCCCCATATCCGATCCAATTTTGAGAACACGGCCTTAGTGAATTAATTATTACTCAGAAGTTGTAGATTTGTGAATTGAAGGGTTGAGACGGTTCAAAAATAAATAAATAAAAGAAAATAAAGGGCTAAGGGCCTTATTTTTTCGCTTACAGAAAATGAGGAAAATTTGATGCATCAAAGGTCCTGTCTGTATTACACTGTGCCCTCGTCTGAACCTATACACTACTACAAGTTTAATTATATATTAATTATGATTTTTAAAGAAAAATTATATTTTTATTTTTATTTTTTTTCAATAAATGTCATAATAGAACATGAATTTTGGTTATAAAATTTAAAATTTTTGATATTTCATCTTTGTTTGGAATATTTTTGATTAAATAAAATATTTTAAATTTGAGGGGCTTAAGTATTATACGTCTACAAACTTTATGGGGGTTTGAGTATAATTTACTAACAGATATTAACAATGGGGGTATAAGTGTTATACGTGTACAAACCTTAGGAGGCTTATATATAATATTTCAAATATTAAGGGATCTATGTGTTTTAATGACAAACTTCAAAAAAACCTGAGTGTAATTCTCCTAAAATTACCTATTAAATTGCCTATTGTCCAATCCAATTTTTGGTGTTAATAATGTCTTTTTACATATATATCCAGCTACATATATGTCAACTCTCAGGTCCATACATATTGGGCCTATTTGGTATATGAGTTTGGGACCTTTGGCGAGATTTAAAAAGTGATTTGTAAAAATAAAAAAAATTTAGATGCCGGTCCCCTTATATTTTGGACTTAAGTATGCAAAGAAATTTTATTTGTTATGAAATTCATTTTTTGTCAATGTTACTAAACTATCACTTCCTTTTAGAAGTGAAGTAATATTAAAAACTAAAAATTCCTTAAGAGTTTGACTAATATTAAAAAAATTTCTCTCTTATATCTATCTATGTCCATATATAGGTTAGAACTATATTTCTCTCATATCTATATAATAAAGTAGAACGATTTTGAATTCAAGACACATAGAGTGGCTCAGATCGTTTCGAGATCAAAAAACATATCATCCAACGGCCGACGATATTTCAAACTATCTCAAGCTATTGACATCTCAGATCGTTTCAATCTGACGTACCATATTAGCTCTAGAAAATTTTTTGCCGCTCAAAACTTTTAGTTTACAAAACTAACGCACCTAAATTTAATTTCTCAATCCAATCAAATCCGGCAATTAAGCGATCTCTTAGTCTTTAACTCTGCCTCTCTCTCCTAAAATACAGATTACAACTCTAATCATTATTTCCCTAATTTTAGTTCTTATGTTAAGGGATCACTTTCTATATTGAGATATTGACTGTCTCTAACTCTCTCATCTTTCATGATTCTCTTTGCAAACTAAGACACATGTCTCTCCAAAATTCTATTCTAATGCAGCTGCTCTCCATTTTTACTGTTCATATCACACACACATCTTTACTGTACATATATATATATTACAAAAATCGAAGATATACTATATTTACATGTTATATTTTAGGGAAAGTTTTATCTAAACATCATGTAGTTGAATCTAAATTCAATGACAACTCCTATAACTACAACTTTTGTTTCTATAGTAGATAAAATAATGATTTAACTAAATATTTTATGAAAATACTAAAATTACTCTTTATTATGTAAATAGACTAAAATGTCATCAATTGTTTCCCCATTATATATGTGCTAGCCAGCTAACAAACGTAATTTTAATCATTATATTATCTCAATGAATTTTTTATTTTAAAACATCGTATTATAACTTTGTAATAATATTAGTCATCATATTATCACTCATTTGGTTACATAGTCAAGTTTTTATAATTTTTATATTTTATTTTCATAATGATTTTTTATAGTTAAAAATGATTTTTTTGTAATAAAAAATACAATTGATAAATTCAATGTTAAAATTTTATTCATTTCTAATTCCTCTGCTATCATATGTCCTCCACAACGTCGCCCGACCGCTCCTCGCACATCATACTTCATATATAAAATTTAAAATTATTTCATAAAATTTAATATTAATTGAATAAATTTGATCTTAATTTTGATAAATTTAAATATTAATTTAGTTTTAATTTGATAAAATTAAATATTAATTTAGTATTAATTTGATTTAATTTAATGTTAATTAAATAAATTTGAATGTTGTTTTAATAAAACTAAATGTTCATTTGATGTTAAATTAAAGAAATGACATTAATTTGATAGGTTAAATTTTAAATTAATGGAATTTAATATTCTATTTAATAAATTAAATAGTTTAATTTAATAAAATTGAATTTCAATTTGATATTGATTTGATAAAAATAAATAATAACTTAATACTAAATTAAAGAAATAATATTAATTTGATGAAATAAAATATAAAATTAATATAACTAAATACTAATTTGATAAAATTAAATATCAATTTTGTGTTGTTTGATGAGATGAAATGTTAATTTAGTTTAAATTAAATAAAGAAAATTACTTTGATCAAATTGAATATTAAATTGATCAAAATAAAGGCTAATATAATAGAACTAAAAGGGAGTGTACTGAAATTTCAAAATCAAGAAAAAGTGTTGTTAAAGTTAGCTCTATTTACAGGGACTGTTGTTAAAGTTAGGTTTATTTATAATGGGTGTAGATAAAATTTACCCTATAAAATACTCAGGGATATTTCTATAAATCAACCATCACCATTAACGGTGTAACCTGACAATTACTAACAGGGAGTGTCAGTGAAATTTCAAAATCGGAAGGAGGTGTCATTGAATTTCGCCCTAACTACAAGGGATCTGAATGAAATTTTTCGTTATATCCATACAAATCTATATATTAAAACACACGGGAAGTTAAACTTTATTCCCTATACATTTTCCACTCCCCAAAACCATCACATCACTCATTTCTACCGCATGCTCAACTATTGATTAATTTGTAATTTAACATAATTCTTATTTTAGATATTATCCATACACGATAGTATAGATCTTTTAAAAAAAATTATCGAATTACATATTTTGAGAAAATTTTGTCAATATCTTTAAGAAAATAATGGATAAAAATAAATTTTGAACGAATTAATCAAACAAATGAAAGAAAGAAAAAAATCATTGAATATAATAATATCAATTTTTTAGGACTCGAATTTTTTATTCTATCATGCCTTCAGGCATGAGTTATCACTAGTATATAATAAATCACATGGGAAGTTGAAATTTATCCCTTACATATTTTTACCCCCAATTTCATCACATCACCCATCTTATCAAATGTTCAATTATTTAATATTTAATTAATTTGTTGGTTAACATAATTTTTATTTTAGTTATTATCTATATACGATGATATACACATGTTGAGAAAATTTTATCGCATTATGTATTTTGAGAAAATTTTGTCAATATTATTAAGAAAATAATAAGTAAAAATAAATTTTAAATAAATGAAGAGAAACAATTGTTATTTAATATAGTGAGATCGAGTTTTTGGCCACTTGAATTTTATGTTTTTTGGTGCCTTTAGCCACAGGATATGACTGATATATATATATATATATAGTAGTTATTTCAGGCACAGAGTAATAAAAAAATTTGTCAATAATAAACATATTTCTATTCACACACAAAATCAAATCACAACCAAAAAGGAGAAAAAAAAAGAAATTTAAGCATTGTTGGTAGTGGAAAACGATGATAATTGTGGTAAGTGGCGACGACTGTAATGGTGGTGGTAGCCATGGGTCGCAACGGTGATGGTGATGGTGAGTTTTGGGTGACGATAGTGATAGTGGAAGTTATGGATGACGGTAGTTATGGTGGTGGGGTGATGACAATGGTGGTGGTGGTGGTGGGCGATGACAATGGTGGCGACGGGAGATGACGGATGTTTTTGAGCGACAGTGTGATAGGTAGTGGCGAATGACGATGGTGGTGGTGGTGATAGGTGTAGTGGGAGTGGGTGACAATGAGTAGCAGCAGTAGTGAACGATGACGGGTGGTGGTGGTGGTGGTGGTTAGTGGTGGGTGTGAATGATAGTGGCTGGCAACGATTGTGGGCGACGACTGATGGTGGTGGGCAATAATGGTGCTAGTGGGTGCTAACGGTGAGCAACGGTTATAGTGTAATGATGGTGATAGTAGTAATAAATATGTGAATAAGATGACGATGGTGATTGGAGGATGACGGTGGTAGCAATCAGTCGTGGGTGGTGGTGGCGGTGATGGAGTGGCATGGTGATGGTTGTGGGGGTGATGGTGGTAAGGGTGATGATGGGAGAATGACAGAGGAGTTGGTGGGGTGGCGAAAGTGGTGGTGACGACAACGGTGGTGGTGGTTGGGCAATGGTGGTTGTTGTGGCAGAGGTGGTGGCAACGATGGTAGTGGTTGTTGTGGTGGGGCAGTGAAGGTGGTGCTAGTGGTAGGGTGGCCACAACGGTGGTGGTGGGCAGTGAGTATGGTAGTGGTGGTTGTGGCAGAGGTGACGGCGGCGGTAGTGGTGATGGTGGTGGGGCGGTGGGGAAGGTAGTGGTGATGGTAGTGATGGGTGGTGGGGCAATAAGTGGGGTGGTGGTACCAGGGTGGTTTCAAATACTATTTTTTTAAAAAAGTATTTAGGAGAAATTATAAATTCTAAAAACACTTTTAAAAATTCACTTCAAACACACCCTTAGAGGCCTATTTTCCCTATTAAATTGGGATATTGATATTAGCCGTCAGTTTAATTTTAAAATAGTGAAAAATAAAAGTCATTTTGTTTATCTTTTGAAATTTGAATTGTATTGTACTTTATTATATAGATAGTAACATTAAAAATAAAAAAAAAAAAAAATTTCATTTAAATATAAAAAATAATATTATTTAAACAAAAAAAATAGCTACATTTAAACATAAAAAAAATACTAACATTTAATATTAATATTTAAAAAAAATAACAATAGTAACATGTTTTACAAAAATAGTAACATATTCAACAAAAATAGTAACATGTTTAACAAAAATAGTAATATGTTCAACAAAAAAACAAAAGCAATATAGAACATTGAACAAAATTGAAAATAAAATTAGTTACATTCAAACCCATAACTAGAGGAAAAAACCTCCAATTCATCAGGATCCAAAAAAGTAACATTGAAAAAATAATAACATGCTCAATAAAAATTAGTAACATATAAAAAATGTTGATTTTCCTTGACACCTTCCTTTTTTTGCCAAGATATTTCTATTTGCCACAAGAAGTTTGTCACTAGCAGCATTACTTGTTGTTAAAGTTGGAAAGATAAAAAGTTTGAGGAAATGAATGATATTTTTTCTACCTTATCAAATACAAAAACAAAAATCAAGGAAAAATCCCGATTTGCCCCTTGAAAGATACAAATTTTTTTACTTTGCCTCTTGAATAATTAATTTTTTCATATTGCCCCCTAAAAAACATTAAAATGTTGCAAAGTAGTCAATCGTCATTTTTTCCATTTGTTGTCCGTTTGGTTTTGTTATCACGTGATTTGCACGTGATAACAAGAGAGGTTGTATTGTAAAATCATTGTCTGTGCAAAATCTTATCTTCGTCTACCTCAGTGATTTAGGTAATCTACTGGGAGAGAGAGAGAGAGAGAGAGAGAGAGAAGAAGGGACTAGATTTGGGGAAGAAGATTGAGCAGATATGCAGATACTATTTGTGGATATTTTATTATCCAATTGCATCATGGTGATAGATCGGGCAGTAAGGGCAAAAAACGTTATATTGGCGGGAAGATAAATCACATAGATATGTGTGATGCTGACCATCCTTCTTTGATTGAGTTGGAGAATATGGTAAAGACTACGGAAGTGGGATACTCTGAGTTGAGCAGGTTCCACCAAATTACTACTGATGGATAGAAAGTATTAGAAAATGACAAACAGACCATGGAAATGATTAATTATGTTGATAGCGACAGAGTCATTGAAGTTTATGTTGAGCACTTCATTCCAAATGTGTTTATCCATAGTCAAGTTGATTCAAATGCAGGTGGTTTGGCAGAAAATCAAAAGGAAAATCAAAACTTTGAAAGTTCTAATGAGAGTGGCTCGTACTCAGACGGAGAGTCCTCAAAGTATGAATACTTTTATGATAATGAGTATGACAGGCATGATGATGAATTGTATGATACTTTTGTGGATCATGATGCTGAATTTGTTAGAGTTAACAAAGGGAAATGAATGGAGGAAGACAAAGGAGTTGCCAAAGGGAAAAGAATGGAGAAAGGCAAAGGAGTTGCCAAAGGTGAAGGAGTTGGTGACAGGGGCACAATTTATGGTGAAGAATATGACACGGATGAATTGGTTAGTCTTAGTGGATCATCATCAGAGGGTGAGGAAGGAGGAAAGTCCAAGGTTAAGTGTCCACACTTCAATGCTTGGACTGAAATGGTTGATCCACAATTTAAGCTCGATATGTTGTTCAGAAATGCAACTAAGTTTAGAGCCGCAGTTAGGCATCATGCAATCAAATGGGGCAAGGAGATAAGGTATATTAAAAATGATAAATGTAGAATAAGGGCAGTTTGTTGGCCTGATTGTGAATGGTTGATATTTGCTTCTAGCATGGCAAGTGAAAACAACATGCAAGTTAAAACATATAATGCTTCCCATAGTTGCAATAGAACTCTCAACATTAAACATGTCACTTCAAACTAGATTGCATATACATATGTTGATAGACTAAGATCAAACTCTACATGGCCTATGAAATCCTTCAAGGAAACTGTGCAGAAAGAGCATGTTCTAAACTTAGGAAAAAAGAGGTATTTAAAGCTAAACATAAAGCAATGGCAATTGTGAGTGGCACAGACAAAGAACAGTTCAGTTTATTATGGGATTACTGTGAAGAGTTAAGAAGAACCAACACAAATACAACTTGTATAATCAAGTTCAAGAATTAAGAAGAACAATTCAGTTTTAATGTATATTAAATGTTCAGGTGGACAAACCTGTAACTGACTCAGAAACTAGAAACCCCAATTCTGCATGCCCACATCCATCTCAATCCCATCTGCAACATTGAATGTTCCAATTGGCAGACAGCAATTCCCTATAAGATATGAAGCATTTCATGTTTGTTATCATGCTTGTTTTTATTTTTCAATAAGTGAGCTAATTTTTATTATTCATTAACAGATTAGAAGGAGGAACAATGGATCACAATATGAACCTACAATTTTATCAACCAAATCAGTCAAGAAGCCATCAGCATCTACTTCCATTCAGTATGGGTGGAGAGCACCATCAGCATCTACCTCCATTCAATCTAGTTGGAGAGCACCATCAGCATCTATTTCCATTCAATCTGCTTGGAGAGCACCATCAGCATCTACTTTCATTCAGTTTGCTTGGAGAGCACCATCAGCATCACAAAAATCAACTTGGAATACACCAAGTAATGCATCAAAAAGTAGTTGAAAGCCAGAAAGCAGTCTCCCACAGAAGAATGTGGTTCACCACAAATCAAATTGAACACAAGGCAAACATACCATCAAGTTGAACATACCAACAAATTGAACACAAGTTGAAAATACTAGATAGCTATCTCTTTTGTTAACATATCCCAGCTAGCTGTTTCTTTTGTTATACATATTTCTGATGTAGCTGAACCGCAACACTTTTTTGGTAAATGAATATGCATTTTTTGTGAAATGAATATTCACTTTTTAGTAGAATGAGAAACCAAGTTGATTCATGGATACACAAATTCACTATTGAATCATAATATTACATAACTTCATTATTTCATTATAGCAACCATCATCATATTACATACAACAAAATATCTAACTTGGCAAAAAAATTTCATCAGTGTCACCTAGCTTCACTTCACCGATCACACATTCACAATAGTTGCAAAGGCAAAATATCCATCAGCTTATACTTCATGGATACGCATTCACAACAGTTGCAATGGCAAAATATCTCCATTTGGAACCTCCACAGCTGAGCCATGTCCATCAATTGCATTAATGTAGACACAGAAGATAACAATGAGAAACCAGGAACCAATCATGCAACACCAAAGCATCCTCTCTCTTACTCTGGATTGCTCCAACTACTCTTCAAAATGTATAACACGATGCAGCAAACCCGGAATTATATGGCGTGATCTAGTACACATTGGGGATCAATCCATTGAAAGTAACCACACTTAGCTGTAACCATAAGAAATGTTGAAAAGAAACTAAACAAAACCATCGGTAGTACGCACTAAAAGTGGAAAATAAGTTGTTCGATGTGCAGAAAACATAATTTTCAAGAAATAAAACTAACCCTAGTTGTAAAAAATCCCTAATTTATCAAATACAAGTTGTAATAATCAGTTGCTTGAACACCAATATCTTGCTAAATAATATGGACACAAACCAACTAAAGATGAATAATGGAACAACTTACCTCGTTATTCGCACATGTGATAAATCTCCTTCCTGGGTTCAAATATGTCCCCGATGTCTTCGTTTCGGGAGTTCTACCATAGTAACATATGGATTGCATTTCTCCTTCTTCTCCTACTTTCTGGATCTTCTTCTTCCACGAACAAACCTGGGAACCGAAATCTCTCTCTCTCTCTCTCACACACACAGTAGATTACCCAAATCACTTGGGTAGATGAATGATTTTACATAGACAATGATTTTACAATACATCCCCACCTATTATCACGTGCAAATCATGTGATAACAAAACCAAACGGACGACAAACCAAAAAAAGGACGATTTACTACATTGTAACCTTCTAAAGTCTTTCAGGGGGCAATATGGAAAAATTAATCATTCGGGAGGAAAGTGAAAAAAATTGTATCTTTTAAGGGGCAAACTAGGATTTTCCCAAAATTCAATTCTTTCTATATTCCATCTCTCTTACCAAACATAATTGAGGAAATGAATGATTCTTCCCTTGAATGATGGATTATTTTTTCATCTTTCTATTTTATCATCCATCCAGCCAAACGGACTTTAGAGTCTTGTCTGGATATATTGTTCTCGAAACCAAAGAAGAAAATGCATTTTAGATTGCTTATTGCATCCTGATGGTGTAGTAAGATGAGATCTGGGGCTGTCCTAGCTAGTAAAAGACTAGCTTTAAATTTCAAAAGGATAGGAAATTAGAATCGGCAATTTACAGATCGAATGGAACATTCTTTTATCAGCATTGAATCCCTAAGTTCGATCAAGTTTAATCATCCGTGATTGAGTTGTTTGTATTATACCATTAGAATTTTTTGGGTTCTAATAAAACTGAGTGAAAACAATATGAAAAGCCATATTCAACTCGTGGGTCTTTAAATAGAAATTAAGTAATGCATAGTAGCTATGTCCATGGATTTTATTACTACATATATATGATGCAATATGTGTAATGTGTTAAGGGTCAACTGCAATCCATCCCATATCAAATTGGTAAAGTCAATAAAAAGAAAAATTAGAACATTTGCAGTCGGTACACTAAGTCGATTCATTGGTGGCCAATCGTTCACTGTTTATTATGATAGTCAAGCGACCTTTGCTCGTGCAAAGAGTAAGATGTATAATAGAAAATCAAGATTTCTTAGACTTTGTAAAATATTATTAAACAACTCCCAGGTGACAGAGTAGTTAGTTTGACATATGTAAAATTGATTGAGATTTTGATAGACTATTTGACGAAATGACTTGTCCGTGACATGAAAGTAAACCTCTGTCGTAATGGCACTAATAGATTTTAATCATTTAAATCCTAAATTTGGCCAATTTTGACAGATTTGATCGCTACAACTAAAATCTTTTGAGTCTCACTAAATGTCATCGTGACCCTTAAAAAGTCCTTAATGAAATTTTGAATGTCCCATTATAAATAACCCCCCCCCCCCCCCCCCCCCCAATTGTTGGCTCCAGCAATCTTTACTTCTCTATACTTTAATCCTTGTGGTTTGGCAATAAAGTATAATAGCTAACAAAGTTAAAGATACAGTATAAAAACACAATACCCTTTATGCGTAGGTTTCTAAATATTGAGAGATGATGTATTAATCCCGATCCATTATTATTGTCCATAAGTGGGTACTGTTAATTTTTTTTTTCATGTTCAATCATGCATCACAAAATTTATTAAATTCTATTAGATGGAATTGTGGATTCAACTAAGATAGCCATCAGAGTCCAACAAATTTAACAATGGATAGTTGAACGTCGCCACAACAGATAATATTTGTAATTTGGTTGATCCGAGTTCATATATTACACACACAAGCATGTAACGAACTTCATTATTATAACAACATAAAATCTTTGTAACAAGTTTAACAATGGATAGCTGAACTTCATTATTATAACGAGAAAGTCTTGCTAAGAGAAGAACCGTACATATAACGAGCACAACAATTTATTATATATATGGGGTAGGTAATCTTTGTAGTACAAATGCCACAAAACATAACAAACACACACACACACACACTTCATTCTTATAATAATTTTAAAAAGTAGAAGATGGCAAAGCTGCTCTAGTTGTTGTTGTCCCACCAGAATTGTTTCTGAAGATACTCAACAACGTTTTTGTCCACTTGGAATGCCTTGGTAAGGACATCAATAGAAATGGGTGGTGTCGAGCCAAAGACAGCGTTTGCAATAGTGATGACTCCAGGATTTTGGCTGCTTAGACCGGCAAAAGCAATTGCATTAGTTTTTTCCGGGTTAAATTGGAAGTGAATGAGACCCTGGGGAAATACAAAGACATCTCCCGCATGTAAGACCTTGGTGATGAGGCGGTTGCCAGGGTTCAAATTGGAAGTGACAAAGCCAACGTAGAGGGTACCCTCCAAGACAACAAGGATTTCGGTAGCACGAGGGTGGGTATGGGGTGGATTGAGGCCATACGAACCAAAATCAATACGAGCTAAGGAGATACCAAGCGTGTTGAGTCCTGGTATTTGTTCAACATTTACTGCAGTTACAACCGACCCAAGTGGGTTTGATGTATTTCTGGGAATGTTGAGACCAGACATGTTGGGAGGGGGGAAAAAGAAATCATCAGCTGTGGCAAGTTTAGGGTCCTTACAAAACTTTCCATTCACAAACACTGCATGAATATTAATAGGAGTTTTGTCAAGTTAGAATTAGTTAATGAACCCACATAACATGTAATGTTGAATATGAAAATAAAGAGAACAGATTGATACCTGCAGCCTTGGGGTCATTGATAGCAACACAAAAGTCCTGCAAAGGACTAGGATCTGATGCATAGGCAAAGGAGGAAGCCAGAGCCACAAGGGCAATTGTAGCCAGGAAGTGATTGGCCATCTTTATATGAAGCAAATTGCCTTTTCTTTGAAGTATTGCTTGGTGAGAGCTGAAAGATTTAGCATGGTAAAAGCCCTTATTTATAGTCATGTGGCCTTGAATGAGTCATTACTTAATGCATTTTGTTTATATTAACCAGAGAAGACTTACCAAGTCTTGAATGGTTAGGTTTTTTTTCTATTTCAAAGACAAAGTATTCCTTCTATTAGTGTTTATTTTCGACATTATATGCTAACACAACATGAACCCAACAAAAAATTAGCAAGAGTATGATTAGTTAGTATTCTTGGCATGAAATCTAAAATGAAATGACCCGATGACAAATTGGTAGGCTACTATTATACATAAATAATTGGATTTTAACACAACAAATTGTTTAATTAGTATTATTTAAAGAAAATCTATGATTTTTTTAAATATATTATAATTTCTTGGTATCATATTAATCCTTATTACGAGTATAAGAGACTTACCAAGTCTTCAAATCTTTGTTTTTCTTTCTACACCAACTCTCATTACTTTTTCCTTACCTGACATCCAATAATTTTCTCATGGAAGCGCCAATTGATACTCATTCCTTTTAAGGACTGTTCTCTTCCCTTGATCATTCAACTTGCAATCATGGAAGCGCCAATCGTATTCTGTTAGTGAAAATATCATCCCCTATCCATTCAAATTACCAGTTCTATCTAATATTTCAGTTAAAAATTTAAATTCTCAATTTATAAAAATTTAACAATAGTCACGATTAATTCTATCTTCGTGTATTTTGATTTAATAGTATAAAATTCATCCTTAAAATTCTATTTCTGCTAAAAAATATTATTTTCATTACGCGACCCCAGGGCCAAATAATTCCCCAAATTCTTATACATATACTTCCATTCTCAGTCACCTACCCCTTTATCAGTGTTTGATTTTTAGTAGTGTCAAATGTCTTCAGATACACAATTATTGCTACCATAAATATAACACAAAGCTCCTGAAACATAAAAGTAGTTGTATTATGATGTCTAAGAAGCTTTGTTTGAGGAAGTTTGAGATGTTAGCTGCAGGTAGGCATGGGGACAAAATAGTGTAATATTGGAAATAATGGTGCATCTTAGTAACAGTGTCATTGTTCTAAATTGAGATGTTGTGGGACTGTGTAGGCTCAATCCTTTTAGAAATTGATATATGATGGGTTAGACTCTTATAATGGCATGTTTGTTTTGGGTATTAAAGAATGAGATTGGACTAAATTAGATCAATTGTTATTTAATATCAAGTTTAGATCAAGTTACGGATCCTGATATAAAAAATATTTTAATACAGTCCCTAAGATGACATTTGACACTCTATACTTAGTATAACATTGAATTCGCAATAGGAGCTATCATTGAACAGACTAACAATGGAGTAACCACAATTTATTAGGTGTCAAAATTAGGTCATCAGGCTAAATACATGTAGTATTATTGTAAAAGCTTTAGAATTTCTTACAAAAACATTTAAGGCCCTAAAGTTCGACATGATTTTTTTTTTTTATCTTACCAAATGTTTATGGTATACGAAAACACTTAATATCATATTTTTCTATCTTATTATTAAAATTAACCGTCCAACTTATTGTCTATTAACTAATAGTTTTGAAATTAAATTTGAGGTCACTTCTAATTTAGGATAGATTTTTGCTCACTTATTTTTTAAAGTGCACAAAAATATATAGAATAGAATGAGTAGAAGTATTTCACAATCTGGAACTAATTGTAATCATAGTTGTCTTGCTAAATTTTTCTTATTAAAACATCGTCTTGCTTCTCCGCAATATTAAAGCATGTTTCATATATTCCAAGACCAATAAACTCAAACAAATTTTAAGTTTTGTATTTATTTCAATTTTTTTTTTGGTTAGCTCACCTAAAATTTTATTCTCTTTCTCTTTCTCTTTATATTCAATAAATAACTATCGTAATCACATTTGGTCGAGGAGTCAACTTTTGTTAATGAAGTTTTAATATATAAAGCTCTAATTTAAAATTTTAATTAATATTTTTGAATCTCAAAAAGAAACAACAAATAAATTAAATTTAAAAATTACTTATCAATATATATTATTATAATAAATATTTATAAGGCCTAATTTAATATTTATAGGCACGTGGCCTTGAATTAGTGCGTTTTGTGTATAACAACCAGAGAAGACTTGCCAAGTCTTCAATGCATGGCTATGCTTTTATTCTACTTCAAGAACGAATTATTCTCTTTGATTAGTTCTCGACACGTGGGATTATTCATGACTTTTTTGGCAAATTTTTATCAGGTTGGACTTTTTCATCTTATTATACATGACCGATGGATTATATAATCCGTTACTACTCCCAATAAAAATTAGAGCAGGGATATCGGGAGTGTTTGGAAAGGAACAAAAATAAGTTGTATAGATTGATAGTGTGTCATTGATCTAGTCATTACCGACTACATTTTGTTTATAACCATCAGCGAAGACTTACCTACTCTTCGATAGTTACGTTTTGACCAGTTAGTCCCATAGAGTGGTACTTTTTAACACAATAGATTAGCACGATACAAATTCAATAAAATGACCTGCTACTACGGTTGATAAATGGATTAAATTAGTATCATGACTGAATACCTCATTTTTTGGTACTGTAATCTATTTAACGAGTATTAAATGAAAAATATTTTATTTTTTATATCATACAAAGAAAATGACAGTTCAGTG
>CAUOFW020002907.1:0-42311 GCA_963454935.2 Ilex paraguariensis
TTTTCACCAAAAAACTCAAGCATTTTAAGCACTAACTATCTCCAAACCTGAAACCATGCCTCCAAGGGTCAAGCTCCCTGCTAGGCACAAACCCAATCACTCAAGAGCCCAATTTTGTGAAGGAGGTGATTGAAGTGAGAGAGGGTAGACCACCCATTATCCGTAGATATAACAAAACTCACTTCCCCTCAGCTCTCAAAAGGACAAGTATGAGAACTATTACCAAAATCATGCTATTGTTTGTGAACGAGATATAATCTTGAGTGATTTTGTTGAATTGGGTATCTCTGCGTAGATTGAGAAAAGAGGACGGGGGTTGTATTTGTAGAACGGCGGGGAAGCCGTGATTGACTTGGTGTAGGAGTTTTACTCCAACACCGAAATAGTCAACAGGGCATTAAAGAGTTATATGAGGGGGATCCACATTGACGTGTACAAAGATTATATATGGAAATTGAGGGAAGAAGTGCCTGGGGTGCAAAACCCGATATACCCTTTGAGGAAGAATGTGGCATTGAACATTGTCGGAACCGAGTTAACAGGGATGGTAGGTTTTTCTTGGTTGGGGAGGAGATTTCTTAGACAAGGGGAGCTAACCGATAAATATAAAATATTGAATTTGATTGCGGTTTCAAATATTGCCCCAATTTGATGAAAGAATGAGATCCTCCTTGAGATGGCTCGCTTAATTTATGCACTTGGGAAGGGGCACAATATAGACTTCCTCACTAATCTTGAATGAAATGAAGAAGGGATGTGATGTAAAGAGGAATAAGCTCCCTTTTGCTACCTTGGTAACACAAATGTGCAAAGACCATGGAGTTAGGGTGAGCCCTGAGATGACTACACAAAGGCCGATGGGACCACTGAACAAGGCTTTTTTCCGGAGGAGCCAAGGTCATAATGGTGGCCCAGCGGCTAGACAGGAGGTGCCCTCAACCCGTGGAGTTGATGAGATGCAGGATGTGCTTGATGAGGAGGGGGAGAGAGAGCTAGAGGCAGAGATAGCCCAGGAGCAGCCAGACCAGGAGGTAGGCCCTAGCACTTGACGCTCTTTACATGATATCATGCTTAGCATTGAGACCAAGCAAGTTGAGATTCTCCGACAGTAGGAGGAGATTCTTAGCTATTGAGGGGTGGAGCTGGTGGACCTAGTGGAGTTGGTAGAGATGGTAGATCTGGAGGAAAGTGAGGATGAGATATTTATGTTCTTGATGGTGGAGTGTTTTGCTTATTCTCTTGATGAGTTTCTTCTTTGATGGGTTGTTATGGATGTTTAGAGTTTCTTCTTTGTGATTCTTGTGGATATTTGTAGTTTGTTGTGGATATTTGGTGGGTGTTTGTTTCTTTTTGGGTCGATGATTGAGAATACTTGAAGTTTTTGTGTCTTAGTCATTTCTTTTATAATGGATTGAAACATTGGTACTATTGTAAATGATCATATTTCGTGAAGTGAATGGTTTAGTTTATCACTTTTATCTGTTTAAAATGCATGTATAGAATTAACACTTTAGTAATTCTTGATAAATAATGAAACAGATGCAGATGCTAAGGTTACTTGTTAAAATGACTAAGCATATGATCGTTTGACACCTCAACTTAGCAATTTAGACTTAAAACCACATTTCTTCTAAAACTGGTGTTATTTCTATGCTTAAATTGCCAAATGTACATCAGTATTTGTTGTTCTTAAGGTACAAGATAATCAGACTCAAAAATGGAATCGATATATAACCGACATTTTCCGGAACAACCCGACATAACCAGTGGAGATAACAAAAAATATCATGATAAGCTTTGAGCCTTGCTATGCTTTTTGAGAGGAGATCATTGTTTACTCGAGAAAGGTTTTTCACTATCTATCTTTGAATAATCTCATTAAATTTGATTTGATTAATGCAACTAAAGCAATCTATTAACATGTCTGTTCATACGACACATGCAGGTGCACATAGTTGAGAAAGGATCTTAGGCCATCTTTGATTTAACCTTGAGCCTTAGCCATTTCTTTTAAAAGAATATCCCTAGTTAGCCATGCTTGAGCCTTCAATGAATGAATTTTTTTTTCGTAAAACCCATATGCTAACCGAGCCACAAGAAAATGTGTTTGACATACTTTGCTATCTAATTTTCTTGCACCCTCTTATAAATCAGTATGATACAAAAAATCAAGAGAAATAGAGAAGACAATGGTATCCACTGTCCAAAAAAAAAAATCAGTGCGAAGAACCGAAAAAGAAAAGAGACTAAAAGACAAAGAATTGCCAAGAAAGTGAAAAAAAGAGAAAAATAAAAGAAATACCACTGCTAGACAAAAGATCGAAAAGCTAGAAAAAGGTGTGCTACACTACATAATAAGAAGATAGCTTTTGAATAACATTGACATCATTTCGTTAGCCACTGACCTCTGGCCACGTTACAACCTATACAAAGCCCTAATTGATCTCAAGTCTGATGCATGTGTGTGTTGTCAATCAAAAGTTGGGGCATGTCAAATAGTATTTCTTTATTTGCATCAATATTCCTCCATGAGATTATGTCAAAACATGATTAGTTTGTTTCCTTAAACTTCACTCCTTTTCTAACTGTGCATGTGATTTTTCAATTGACCATCTTCTGATCACATGCCCTTTGAAGGACAAGTCACTATAACCAGAGTGAATTTTTGCTGATGACACTTCTAAGAGAGGTTTGTGAAATCAAAGCTAACCATGGAAGGTGGTAAAGTGGAATGTTTGTTATGTATCAATTCTTGTTTCTAGAATGACCATTCCTACTACACAGGAAATTCCAAATGCCAATGTAACTGATGCTAATTTTTGCATAGAATAAATACCTACTAACGAGGAACATGCGGGATAAGTCAAAGATTGAGGGTTGAGTGTCTCAACGACCATGATGCTAATTTACTGTAACCAGCAATCTCACATACACATCTATTCGAATGAAGTTTGTGGGTAACTTTACTTAAAACCCTCAACAGACAACACTCTTCCGCTAGGGTAAACCTAGTGTTTTAATGGCTTGTTGCAAATGCTAAATGCAACCGGATGACCTACGAAGAGGAATATTTATTGTATTCCATTGTTATTGTATTACTAGAGACTAGCAATATTTAGGTTGGGGAGTGTGATTAGTAGTCAAAATTAGCATATTACTATGCTCTTTTAAGACTAATTATACTTTGATGGAGTTTAAGTGATGAAATTTCAGGTCCTAAAGTGAACAAGAGCTCAAGAATAACAAAAATCACACTTGGATGTAATACTAGCATATTGGGGGCAAAATTGGAGAAGCTTGGAACAAAGCAAGAATGTTCAAACGCCAACTCACGTTCGAATGTCCACTTGAACTATGAAAAGATTAGACTACTGAGACATGGCGTGTTGCAGCCAAGAAGGAAGATCTTGAAGTACTTGAGTACGACGTTCGAATACCAACTCATGTTCGAATGTCCACTTGAATTGATTGAAGACCAGGTGATAAGTGCAAAGTGCCAAGTTCTGCACAGAGTATGGAAATAGGTTTTCACAGAAGACCACATGCTACTTGAGTGAGAGGGACAAACCCCATCTGGTATTCGAACACCTATAAAGCAAAGATAGAAGAAACGTTCGAACGCCATATAATGTTCGAACACCCATAAAGCAAAAACACATACAACGTTTGAACACCAACTCACGTTCGAACGTTCGAACACAGACAGACTGTAGAGTGGTTGGCTTTCACTTGGACTTGGGCGACATACACTATTCTTTCACCACCCCCTCCTACTCCTTGCCTATAAATACTCCCATTGTGGAAGCTTCAAAGGGGGTTCTTGTAGAAGACTAGAACTTGGTTTGTAAAGCTTAGATTACACCAAGAACTAGTTAAGAGCTAGATGGAGGCTTGGACTCCCATTCATGTAGTTAGATGAATGTTATATTTCCTTGTGTCAAGGGAGTTAGTTCATATGTTGGTTGAGGAAGCAACCCTCCATTTCATGGTTACAAATCCTAATCTACTAAGGAAACAAATCCTAATCTAAATAGGAATAACTAAAGTTAGGCTTAAAACAAGTAATCAACCCAAAATCCCTAAATAACCTAAATCAGCCCATATAGCCACTTCATCAGGTTTTTTGGGCTTGAATTACATTAAAATAAACTTGAGGCCTTTTCCCCTTAAAGCCCATGCATGTCATGGTAGAAAAGCCTCCAAACGCACTCTTCATGCTTGAACTTGCACAATCAGCACATATGCCTTGAATTAGCCTATTCAATGCTTCCTTCAACCTTTTCGCTTTCCCCCAAGTCATAGGACCTCCATTTATGCTCAACGGATTAGATTGCATTACATCACAAGGTGAGGTATTCGGTGTAATGAAACCCTTGTCCACTAATTCTTACAACTGGACCTTGAGTTCTTGCAACTCCACAGGTGTCATTCTATGCGGAGTCATAGAAATAAGGGATGCATCGGGTTGTAACTCAATGGTGAAGTCTACATCCTGATGTGGAGGTAATCTGGGTAACTTGTCCAAAAAAACATCCGTATACTCACAAACTACTCGAGGTAGACCCATTTCCCGTCTTACCTCATCCTCAAGTGTACGGCTCGCAAGCCAACCCATCGAATGTCTGATTAACCCTAATTAGTGCATTAATGAAATAGATTAATAGGTTAATTGTGTTAATGAAATGAGATAAAATAGTCAAATTATACAAAATTAGGGCTAGTGCGTAAATTAGGGTTAAGTGCAATTACTACCCAAATCTATCAAGGAAAACCACACTAAACCTAGAGGTTTAGCACCGTCCGGACGGTGGCTAAACCACCTTAAGCTCCTCCTTCCTCCTATTGGTCAGCTTATGCAACAGTTTCACCTGATTTGACCATCCAGCTTCTGTCACCTCAACCAAGCCTCCTAGCTTCTATAAATAGCATGCCCTTGCTTCATTTCCAACATTGAGTAATATTTCGTCAGGGAGACATCCAAAGAGAGTTGAGGGAAGTCAGGGTAAGTTCAGAGATTTAGAAACACTTAGAGAGTGAGAGAGAGAGATACAGTACAGTGAAGCCCTGTCAAACCACTTTCAGCCAGCTTTCCAGCCTACTTTCCAAACAGTTTTTCTTTTTTCTACATTTATATTATTCCTTTCTACTTGGAGGGTTGAACCTTTCCTACTTGTGTGCCCTAACTGGTGATAAAAGTGGTCGTGTTTCAACTATTCCTTAGGAAAGGATTGTCTGTATTTTATTTTGTATTGTAATGGAACTATATCGCACCTCTTGCTCGTCTATAGCAATAGGGCATGAGTAGTCTGTTTTCACCCTTCGGTGAATGGTGAACATATGTACTTTACTGTTTAAGTTATGAAAATGCCAATATTTTAACTATACTTTAATGTTATATATACCTCCCATATTGATGGATGGTTACATTTATAATATGCTCATGGTTATGTACACCGAGCGATACCTAATGCTATATACCATACTGTCTATTCATTATGTACTTTATGAATGATATAGTAATGTACGTGATTGGGCTTTATGTAGCAGTCGATAGATTGGTTATAGGCAAGTTAAGTCTCGGCATAGCCAATGCTTTTGATTCAATGCATAAACCGAAATCTAGTCATCAGTAAATCATCTAGCTGCCAGTTGAATAATTGTAGTGTTCCTCCTGAATGGCTTGCCTTATGGTTCACTAGGGTTGTTTAACTAATGAATGGTACAGAGGTGTCGATTGAGTAATTCAAGTATTCCTCCTAAATGGCTTGCCTTCTAGTTTACTCAGATTATTTGATTGTTGCATGAAAATATACCTGCCGGCTAACCTAATCAATTGTTGGATATGGTTCAATGTACATCATGCCTATCGACTGACTTTATAGTAAAATGAGGGTTAATTGTTGTAAGGTGGCATTTCCAATACTTAACTAATATAATACACGTGGAATCCCTGAACTGAAGGGTACCTTTTAATTATTGCAGATCCCCAGTTTTAATTAAGTTTATTTTAATTTTTCTAAGCTCGCCACAAGCTATTTCTACTACATTTTTGTATCTATAACAACTTCATTGTTTCTATTTTGAATTTCAATTATTAGCTCCCTGTGGGTTTGACCTCAGATTTAAACCGAGTATTATATTGCAATTTGATCACTTATACTTGGGTATATAAATACTATTCAAATGGATAGTCGATCAAGATTTCTAGCACCGTTGTCAGGGAGTTACGGTGATTTCAAATCAAAAAGGGAAGGTTTTTAGTTTGTATTATATGTATATTCACTGTTTGTTGCATTTTCATTGTTTATATCTATTACGTCATTAGTAGGGTCTATAAATCAGTCTAATCCACCATCTCTATCATCTTCATCTTCAACACAAACATCATTAGAATTAATGATGAGCACAAATTATTGCATATCATGTAACGCCCCAAAACCCACCTTGGAATGCATTACAATCTAAAAGTCATTCACATCATGAGAGTAACTAAATAAATTCATCATTAAAGAATATTTCATTTGTCAAATATAACATTTACAATATCATCCTAAAAGAATAGGCCAACCATCACCATTACATCCCAAAACAACTATTTTCTCGCAGCGGAATAGACAAAAAAATACATCTGTTAATGTACCAAAATATATCCCCTAATCTAAAACATGGATAGATCAACTCTAAATATTTCCCTCGGGATCCACGCTTTCCTCCAATTGGGCTTCCCAAGCCACCTACTCGTCAATTCCAAGCTCTTCCTCTAAACCACAATCTGAAAAATATATAGTTGTAGGGGGTGAGCACTAAGCTCCGTAGCAACATTCTCCCCAAACTCAAACAAGGTTTAGAAAACATGTAAAACAGTTCGGTCTCATTTTGTAAATACCATATATCAATTTTTGAAATAAAAATCGGGACATTTCAAGGATCTCAAGTTTATGCAATAACAATAATTTAAATGAACAGTAAAAAAAATGAATCTCCCAACAAAACCATTTCCCACAAGTCCTTATAGAGTCTCATACCTCCACAAGCTCTTGTAGGAAACCAATTCCACATAAAAATAATAATTGTTTAATAGTGTCATTCCATATTCTCATGTATGTTGGTTGCTTTTCATGAATTTATATAACGACTCTACCTCGTTCACCCACCATAACCACACAAACCACTTTAGGAAGGGCGTATACCGTCTTCCACGGCATTGACGAATCTTTCCCAGGAAAGGTATACAATCCCTCAACCTCGAACTTATGTGAACAATAGTGGTTGCTCTCACAAACAACAAGCCATTACAAGTGTTAGGAAACTATCTCACCCCCACTGGAATAGACTTACCTCTAACACTCTACGGTAGTGCTCAAATGCAATTCAAGTCCATCACAATAGCCATACAAGAGATGTAATTCCAACCAAATTCTCAAATCATAAGTAAATCATAAATTCTCAAATTTCACAATTTGTAATATAAGAGAACAATTTAGGAAAATAAGCAAGTGATCATCACAACATCATTTTATTTCTAAACACAAAGCACTAGGGTTTTGAAATCAAGAACAAAAGAAGAATCAAGAGAAAAATCCATTTATCTTGAAAACTAAGGTTTTATGCCAAGAAAAGAGATTTCATGGGTATTCAACCCTAATTTGGTTAAACATGGTAATGATTGCAAAAAACTCAAGGAATCATGATTTCATAACATATACATATGATTTAAAGTCAAAATAATACAAATAGATAAGTCTTAACCTCAATGTAAGAGAATAGGAAGAAACCCTTACGTTGGTGTTCTTGAAAAAACTAGGGTTTTGATCTTCTTGAACTGGAAATCCCCTTTGATCTTGTGTTTTTCTCTTCCTTTATTCCTCTCTAAGGTTTTATAGGGTTAGAAGTGTTGAAATGGGGCTAAAGGAGTTGTCCTTAAGTATTTATAGTAGAAGGAAAGCCGGCTGCTCGCGACTTAAAAATTCAGATTTTTCAAAAATCTTCTGGAAGGTTGTTCATCGACCTTCTGGAAGGTTTGCCTATTCTACAAACCTTTTCATTAACCTTCCGGAAGGTTTGTCTACTGGACAAACATTTTCATTAACCTTCCGGAAGGTTTTGCCTATTGGATAAGCCTTTTACCTTAACCTTCCGGAAGGTTTTTCATCGACCTTTCGGAAGTTTTTATCTATTTTTCTACAAAACCTCCCTTTTTCATTTCCAATCCATTCCAAACCCTTCCAATTCCAACCCAAGCTTATTCAACATGCTTTTGTACATCAAACCTAGTTGGTATACGTTCTATTACAATGATTTCATATTTTTGCACGCTAAACTAAGTTTTAACTACTATTTCCTCAAATTTTTCCATTTTAACTTTTCAAAAGAACTAATAACTTGCTACGTAAACCTATATACATATATAAAGATAAAAGTGTGGGGTTTACAATCCACCACCCTTAAAGAAAGTTTCGTCCTCAAAACTTACCTCAAGTAGCATATAAGTAAGGGTATTTCTCTCGCATCTCCAACTCGGGTTCCCAAGTAACTTCCTCCATTCCTTGGTGTTGCCATAAGACCTTTACTAGTTGGATGACTTTGTTGCGTAGTACCTTCTCCTTGGTGTCGAGAATCTTCACCGGTTGTTCTTCATATGTTGCTCCATCTTGAACTTCAATATCTTCCAAATCCACAACCTGTGTCGTATCCGATTGACATTTCCTCAACATTGACACATGGAACATGTCATGTACCCCTGACAACTGAGCTGGTAATCAAAGTTGATACGCCTCTTTGCCTACCAGCTTGATCACTTCAAAGGGCCCGATGTATCTTGGTGCTAATTTCCCCTTCTTGCTGAATCTAAACACTCCCTTCTTGGGTGACATCTTGAGGTACACATAGTCCCCCTCTTGGAATTCCAAGGGTCTTCATCTTCTATCCATATAGCTTTTCTGTCTACTTTGAGCTGTGCGTAGTCTCTCCTGGATGAGTTTGATTTTCTCCGTAGTCTCCTGAACAATCTCTGGCCCAGACAAACCACTCTCCCCAGCTTCTAACCAACAAGTCGGTGACCTACATGGTCTTCCATACAATGCCTCATACGGTGCCATGCCAATACTTGCCTAATAGCTGTTGTTATATGCAAATTCCACCAACGAAAAATGATCACTCCAACTTCCCTTAAAGTCCAACACACAAGCTCGTAGCATGTCCTCCAAAATTTGTATCACCCTCTTGGATTGGCCATCTGTTTGGGGATGAAAAGCTATGCTGAAGTGTAATTCTGTCCCCATAGCTCGTTTAGACCTTTCCAGAATTGTGCCACAAATCTAGAATCGTGATCTGAAACAATCGAGAGCAAAACTCTAAGTAATTGCACTATCTCACGTATATAGAGCTTGCTCAAGGTCTCTAAAGTGTCCATGGTCTTCATTCCCAAGAAATGATCGAATTTGGTGAGTCTGTCCACAATGATCCATACTGCATTATGCCCTTGCAACGTCCATGGTAAACCCGACACGAAGTCCATGGTGATGTGATCCCACTTCCACTCTGGAATAGGTAAGGACTATAGTAATCCTCCGGGCTTTTGATGTTCAATCTTCAGTTGTTGGCACACCGCACATCGGGCTATGAACTTTGCCACATCCTTTTTCATTCTCTTCCACCAAAATTGACGCTTTATGTCCCTATACATTTTTGTGCCACCAGGGTGGATGGAAAACTTAGAGCGATGACACTCTCTTAGTATCTCCTCTTTTAGGGAAGAATCATCAGGGACGCAAAGTTTCTCCCCATATCTTAGTTCTCCATTTTTCAAAGACCAACCTTCCACTATTTCCACATTTTCTAATTTAGCTCGAATCAACTCTAAGTCAGGATCCAAGTATTGTAACTCCATCACCCTACGTTAGAGTGTAGGTTGGGCTACAAGGTTAAATAGGCATGGACGATTCTCCTGCCTATCCACCCATAGATCAAAGTCCTCCAAAGTATCAATCATCTTCCACCTCTGGACAGCAAGAACATTGATTTCACCCCGTGACTTTCTGCTAAGTGCATCTGCTACTACGTTAGCCTTCCCCGTATGGTAGTTGAGTGTGAAATCATAATCTTCTAGATACTCAACCCATCTTCTTTGCCAGAGATTTAAGTCTTTCTGTGTGAATACATACTTGAGGCTCTTATGATCAGAAAACACTTGAAACTTTTTCCCATATAAATAACACCTCCATAACTTAAGAGCAAAAACCACAGCGGCAAGCTCCAAGTCGTGAGTGGGATAGTTCTGCTCATGAATCTTGAGTTGCCTCGAGCCATAAACAACTACCTTTCCTTCTTGCATTAGCACACATCCCAGGCCTCGTAGCGAAGCTTCGGTGTAAACATCGTATCCTTCCCCACTACTCGAAATAATGAGGATAGGAGATGTTGTCAACTTCTCCTTCAAGTTGCGAAAAGCTTGTTCACACACTTGAGTCCACAAAAATTTTTCTCCCTTCTTCGTAAGGCGAGTCATCGGCATTGCGAGCTTTGAGAACCCTTCTACAAATCTCTGATAGTAGCCTGCTAAACCTTGGAAACTACGTACTTCGGTCACATTCTTTGGTAGTTCCCACTTCATCACTGCTTCAATCTTGGCGGGTCAACAACTACCCCTTGTTTGGATACAACATGACCAAGGAATTTCACTTCCTTCATCCAAAACTTGCATTTGCTCATTTTTGCATACAACTTATGCTCTCTTAGTTTCTGTAGCACAATCGAGAGATGACGTTCATGTTCCCCTTGGGTCTGTGAATAAATCAATATGTCATCAATAAACACGATAACAAACTGATCTAGATACGGTTGGAATATCCTATGCATCAAATCCATGAAGGCTGTAGGAGCATTAGTCAATCCGAACGGCATCACCATATATTCAAAATGACCATACCAGGTATGAAAAACTGTTTTAGGAACATCCTCCTCCCTAATTCATAGTTGATGGTACCCTGTACGAAGATCAATCTTGGAGTAATACATAGAACCCTCAGCTAATTGAACAAATCATCAATTCATGGCAATGGGTACTTATTGAAAGTTAGCTTTCACAGACCATGGAAGGGGTATAGATGAATTTTGACCAAACTATTCACCATATTTTAGTTTTTCTACATAAGTTTAGAGAGAGAAAGTTAGGTTTTCACAATTCGTCCACCATTCTTGTAATCTTTCGTACTTTCACTTTAAACTCTTCCATTCAAGTTGTAATCTAGTTTAATCAAGTGTTTTAGCATTTCAATGTCTACTTATGGGTATTTTCCTCTTTAAGCTCGTAAGTTGGGTATGAATGATATTGTTCTTGTAGTCTAAACATTTTCTAGCATTAATATAAGTTTCTTTCTCCATTTCATGATCCATGTCTCTTTACATTATGCTTGTTCTTGCATTTATTATGAGTAGCTAGTTTTTTAGTTGGGTAATCCAACAGGAATTTCCTCTTGGGTATGTGAAATCGACTCTCTTTTGTTCTTCCTTGTAGCGTAAAGTGTTTGGTTTGACTAGGTTAAGTGTGGACATAGTTGTGGGCTCTTGATACATCATAGACTTGTCATGGGGTATGCTTTGGCTCAATACATCTATACTAGTCCCTCACTTCCTATGAATCAATCAAACACCAAGACACCATTAGTTGAATGACTTGAGTCGATTTGGCATTGCCATTGGAATGAACCCTATGGATTAGCCAACCTTGATTTTCTTGCATTTTTACCAAAACTTAACTCAGCAAAACATAATTCAAAAGATTTTCTAATTTTTATTTCTTTATAAATCATCACAACAATTTGACCTATCTTCCCTAAGGAGACGACATTGGAATACTCAATTCCAAGTAAAACATGACATTGCAAGTTTCTCTTTGCTTGGGAAGCACTTTTGCACACACACATAGGTTTTTGTTCACACACATGATTTTTTCCATTTCTAGCATCTAACTCGAGGGAGAGTGACACTCACTAATTCGTGTAAGCCATATATACACAATCGAGATCATGTTTAGAGATTAGGGAAAATGGATCAAGCAATTAAGCATGGCCCATAATAATCAACTAGAACAAGAGTTAGTTCAGAATGTCTGACCATTAAGAGAATATTTGCATCCTACATGCACTAGTGTCCCGTCATGTTTTTCTTTTCCCACTAATGCTCCAAATTTTAACATTAAGGCAAGGACAATACAATTGTTACCATAATTTCATGGTCTGGAGTCTGAAAACCCATATTTGAATGTTAAATAATTTGAAGAAGTATGTAGTGCTTTACAAGATAATTTTGAAATGGCCTGGTTGAAACTTTTTCCTTTCTCTTTGAAGGACAAAGCTAAATGGTGGCTAAATTCTTTAAAAGCCCAGTCTATTCCGAGTTGGAAAGTTTTACAAACTGAGTTTTTTAAAAAGTTTTTTTCCTGAGCATCAAACTAATGCATTGAGACATCAAATCATGAATTTTTCTGTAAAAAAAGAGGAAACTTTTTATCCATGTTGGGAGAGATTTAAGGATCTTCTCTAAGCTTGTCCGCATCATGCATTTGAGAGTTGGACACTAGTAGGTTTTTTCTATGACGCTCTCCCATTTACATTACGTCAGTTTATTGAAATGATAACCTAGAGAGGATTTATGAGTAAGAGTCCCGAGGAGGCATTCGAGTTATTTGATACAATTTTTGAGAGTTCCTAAATATGGGACTCAGCCCCTCTAAACATTGTTGATACCAAGCCATCTACATCCCAAGGAGGGAAGTATCTGCTAAAAGAAGATGATGACCTAAGGGCCAGAATGACTATCGTGTCCCAAAAGCTAGAAGCTTTAGAAATGAAAAAAATGAAGGAAGTATCTATAGTGTCTAACACTGAGCAGTCTTATGAAATCTGTGCATTGTTAGGAAATCCCATGGGGGAATGTCCAACCATTCCAGCATTCAAATAAGTCTTAATGGAACAATCCAATGCCATTTCCAACTTTAACAAGCCCTATTCCAATATTTATTCCGAAACCTATAACCAAGGGTGGAGGAATCACCCAAATTTTAGTTGGAAAAACACACAACCTCTAAGTCAATCGCAAGGTCCACCTTCAGGTCAGCCCCAATCTCAGTAGTCTTATCAGCCCCAAACTCAGCATTTATATTAGTGATTAACCCTAATTAAGACATAATTTAATAGGTAAATTGTGTTAGTTGAATAAAGTTAAACTAGTCAAAATAAATCAAATTAGAGTTAGTGTATGAATAAATGATAATGCATTAATTGTTGTTCTTTTCAGGGTTTTGTGCGTCAAAGCTACAAACTACTGGGGAGCCAATTGCAATAAAGCTGCAAACTACTGGGGTGCCAATTATCAAAGCTCAAAACAAAGGGGATCAAAGAATTCAATGCCACCTAACAAGACATTCAAGGCCACCTAACAAGACTTTCATGCCACCAAAAAAGACTTTTCAAGGCCACCTAACAAGATTCAAAGCCACCTAACAAGACTTTCACCTTCCTTTGTTGCCTATAAATACCACCCCTTAGGACTTGTAAAGCATTTTATCTTTTGGTAGTGGAAAACCCTCCAAAAGTATTATTGCTTATTGCTTTCTTTAAATATTACTTTCTTTTATTGTATTATTGCTTTCTTTTAATTTATTGCTTTCTTTTACTTTAAGTATTGGTTTCTTTTATTGTGTTATTGCTTTCTTTTATTTCCATTACTTGAGCTTCCTTCTTTCCTTAGAGGAGTGAAACTCTTCCACTTTTCTAGAGCTTTACCAAAGCCGTGAAGGGTAGAACGTGATTCACTCATTCTTTGTCGAAGATCGGCTCCTTGTGTAAAGTGTTTTACCTTGTAACTCCTCTACTTGGAGGGATGGGCATCACTCACTTTTCTAGCTTTAACAAAGCCATAAAGAGTGAGTAGTTTCTCATCCAATATTTAGTAAGAGGTGATTATCCGGAAGTTATATTTATGCATTTCATTTTTGCTTAGCTCTAGTCTTTATTTCTTCATAATGTCTTCTCATCATATTGTTGTCTTTATTTTAATCATGAATAACTAAATCTCTTAGTTGGCAAAACCAAGAGGAACCTCCACTTGGGTATACCATTTCAACTCATTCTCCTCCCCTCTTTTAGAGTTCAATGGTTCGGTTTGACTGGGTTAAGGGTGGATAACTTGGTGAGTCTTTGATATTCCGTAGGCCTAGTCACAATTTATGCTTAAATACTCACCAATCTTATCCCTAGCTTCCCACGAATCAGTCATTCATTCATGCTCTATTGGAGGAGGGTTTCGAGTTGAGACGGTATTCCTATTGGAGTGACCTCATGGATTTGCCAAAATTTGTTTCTCATTTTACTAGCAACAAAACAACTTCACCAAACAACTTCCAACAATCAAAGATTTTACACTTTCTTTCTCCCAAAATCACCTTCCCCTCGGTTTACTTCCTTCCCCATGGAAACCTTGGAATACTACCAAGTAAAACATGATCCGTGAAAGTCTCCTTGCGCTTGGGGAGCACTTTTGTTCACACATACTCACATTTGACATCTCATTCATCTACCATTCCATTGCCCTTTCTTTTGACATCATCCCTAGGAGAGTGACACTCTCCTTCATTCATATACTATACATGCTAAAAGGTGATGTTTAGAGGTTAGAAAACAACAAGGAATTTTACCAAGTATTTTTGGCGCCGTTGCCAGGGAAAGCAAGTGTCAAACCAAGAAGGTGATTTCCGGACGACGAAGGTAAGTTCCATGATCTTCATCATGGGCGGAGGTACGTTGTTCCGTGTATATATAATTTTGTTTGTATATATTTTGTTTTATGTGGAGGCAGAACGACCAAAATTGACTTGTTAGACAAAGCTTGGCCCTATCATTAATATTGACCAAGAACAACCCGAGGATGTGGATGACAATTTTGACAATATAGGTGCAAATTCAAATGTCCAAAGGGGTGGGGGACCACACGAACCCCAAATACCCAATCCGAGAATGAATTTTTCCCTCCCGTGAATGAGGGGAATAATTTTCAAATGGATCCCCCGGTGAGGTCAATGAGGGATTTCCTACAACCAACACGAAGCACCACACCATCATGCATCCTCCTTCCGGTCCAAGCTCATCTTTTCATAGTTAAGCCAGGAATGTTGCAACTAATTTCCACGTTCAACGGACTTGAAACTCAGAGCCCCTATTCACACATAAGGGATTTCAAGGAAATAGTTGCAACCTTCCTCCCCAATCATGGGATGGAAGAGATAGCTAGAATGAAATTGTTTCCCTTTTCCCTGAAAGACAAGGCAAAAACATGGCTTATTTCCTTAAGGCCTCAAACCATCACATCATGGAGCCAAATTATTTTTGAGTTTTTGAACAAATTCTTTCTAGTGCATAAAACCACCACCCTAAAAAAGTAAATTCAAAAATTTTCAAAAAAGTCCAATGAGCAATTCTATCAATGTTGGGAGAGGTACAAGGAATTGCTACAATCCCTTCCACATCATGGCTTTGAACCATGGCAATTGGTGAGTTTCTTTTATGAAGGAATCACATCGGGCCATCGACAGTTCATTGACATGATGTGTAATGGGGAGTTTTTGAACAAAGACCCTAATGAGGCCTTAGATTACTTTGATACATTGGCACAAAGTGCACAATCATGGGACATTACAGATTCCACCGATGTACCAAGGTCTTCTCCTCAAAAGAGTGGCCAAACTCAAGGGGGAGGGATTTATGATTTGAGAGACCGGGAAGACTTATTTTCAAAAATTGCTAAATTATCAAGAAAAGTTGAAAGTCTTGAAGTCAATAAGAGACACAAGGTGTCTAATGTGTCACGAACCGAGGAGGGTTGTTCAATTTGTGAATGTATGGAGCATTCCCTATTGGATTGCCCAAACATTCCGACCCTTAAAGAAGCATACCATGAACAAGTCCATGCCTTCAACCAAACGAGACAATCATTTTCTCCCCATTCGAATACTTACAATCTGGGTTGGAGTAATCACCCAAATATTTGTTGGAGAAATGAAAACCCCATTCCTCATGGTTCAAGTGCATATGCATCTCCCATGCCTCCCAAGCAAAACCAATACCATGGCCAAGGGCAAGCATCTAGCTCTTAATACCCTCGGACCAATCCACAAGGGTATTCGTCAAACCCACCACCACAGAATTTTTCACCAAATCCACCTCCACAAAGTTTTTCTCAAGGACCGTCCAATCCATCCACATACCAACCTCCTCACAAAAGGAATTTGAAGGATATGGTCCATTCCTTCATTCAAAGCCAAACCGCTATCAATAACCAAAATTCCACAGCCATCAATGATGTAAGAGCCCAACTCACAAAGTTGACAAACTCCATAGGGGCATCTCAACAAGAAAATGGGAAGTTCCCCGCTCAACCACAAGAGAACCCTAGGGGTCAACACCTTTTTGAGTCATCAGAACCTTTGAGAGAGAGTTGCGAGCAACTCAAAGCTATCACCACCCTCTGCATTGGCAAAGAAATTGACAAAACCATTTTGCCAATGGTCTCACCCAAGACCACATTGTCAAAAGAAAAAGATATCTTGGGTGACGCCGATAAGAGTGAGGGAGTGAAGAGAAAGAAAGAGAGGTTGTTGAGAAAAAAAAATAATTGATGATTGTGTGTTTATTCCTCCCATGCCTGCCCGTTCCCAAGTCGTTTGAAGCCACCTATCAAGGTGGCTAATTATGCTAATATTTTGGAAATATTTAAGTAGTTGAAGATTAATATTCCACTCTTCGACGCCATCAAGCAAATTCCATCATGTGCTAAGATTTTGAAGGACTTATGTACGGTGAAGAGAAAACTGAATGTCCACAAGAAAGCATTTCTCACCGAGCAATTGAGCTCAATATTGAGGACCAACACTCCTCCCAAATTCAAAGACTCCGGTTGTCCAACCATAGCCATCACCATTAAAAATTGTCGAATGGAGCAATCACTCCTCGATTTGGGGGCAAGTGTGAATCTTCTCCCCTACTCGGTGTACCAACAACTACAGTTTGAGAAGTTGAAGCCCACCTCAATCATGTTTCAATTGGCAGATCATAGTATCCATACACCAAGGGGAGTAGTTGAGGATGTCTTAGTTCAAATTGATAAATTTTACTTTCCTGTCGATTTCATTGTGCTTGATACACACCCTGCTGCAAACCTTAGCTCTCAAATTCACATAATACTTGGAAGACCCTTCTTTGCTACATCTAATGCCGTGATAAATTATAGGAATGGTCTAATGGAGTTGGCATTTGGAAATATGACAATGGAGCACAATGTATTCAACTTGGCAAAGCAACCGGGTGATGATGAGGAAGTAAGTGAGGTCAATAGAATCGACACTTTGGTTGAGGAGCACTTGGAGCTGGAGGGGATATTGAAATTCAAGGAAGAAGGAATTGTTGATCTTGAGAATTATGATGAGCAAGAGAAGGTAGAAGATTTGAAAGGGATGGAAAGGTAGATCCCTACATTTGAAGAGTTACCCCATCGAGAAAAGAAATTTTTTTCGTCGGATGAACAAAAGCCCAACTTGGAATTGAAGCCCTTACCCTCTCATTTGAAGTACGCATATATTGGGGAAGGTGAAACATTTTTGGTGGTCATTAGCTCTACATTGAACATGGAACAAGAAAAAGAACTATTGGAGGTATTGAGAAAACATAGAGGAGCAATTGGGTGGACCATTGCGGATATCAAGGGGATAAGCTCTCTCATTTGCACCCACCGTATATATCTTGAGGAGGATTCCAAACCTTCCCGACAACCACAAAGGTGGTTGAATTCCATCATGAAGGAGGTGATGAGGGATGAGGTTCTGAAACTACTTGATGTGGGGATCATTTTTTCAATTGCCGATAGTAAGTGGGTTAGCCCCACGCAAATAGTACCTAAGAAATCCGGAGTTACAGTGGTTGAGAATGATGAGAATGAACTTATACCTATAAGAGTAATCACCGGATGTAGGGTGTGCATTGATTACCGAAAGCTGAATGCTTGCACAAGAAAAGACCACTTCCCATTGCCATTCCTTGATCAAGTTCTAGAACGAGTAGCAGGGCATCTATTCTACTATTTTTTAGATGGATACTCCGACTAAAATCAAATTGAAATTGCTTTGGAAGATCAAGAGAAGACCACTTTCATGTGCCCCTATGGTACCTTTGCCTACCGCCGTATGACATTTGGACTGTGCAATGCTCCGGGGGCTTTTCAACCCTATATAATGGGAATTTTCAGTGACATGGTGGCAAAGATAGTGGAGGTCTTTATGGACGATTTTTTGGTGTTTGGGGATTCATTTGAGGGATGTTTGGCAAACTTGGAGAAAGTTCTAACAAGATGTGAGGAAAAGAATCTAGTCTTGAATTGCGAAAAGTGTCACTTTATGGTGACAGAAGGAATTGTGCTTGGCCATATAGTTTCGGCAAGGGGTATTGAAGTCGATAAATCCAAGGTGGAGGCCATCTCCAACCTCACCATGCCAAGAGCCATTAATGGCATCCGATTATTTTTGGGCCATGCAGGTTTTTATCATCGATTCATAAAGAATTTCAGTGCATTGGCCCGACCTTTGACCAATCTGCTGTCTAAGGAGGTCCCATTTGAGTGGTCGGAAGATTGTGAGGCATCCTTTAAAAAACTTAAAAGTATGCTAGTCACACCTCCGATTATGCGACCACCCAATTAGGATCTACCTTTTGAGCTCATGTGCAACGCGAGTGATTACGCGATCGGCGCAGTGCTCGGTCAGAGGGAGGAAAATAGACCATATGTGATACACTATGCTAGCAAAACACTTAATGAGGCTCAGATGAATTACACTACTATCGAGAAAGAATTGATAGCAGTAGTGTTTGCCTTAGATAAATTCCATTCTTACATCATTGGTTCGCCTATTGTTGTCTTTACTGATCACTCTACTTTAAAGTATTTGTTGTCTAAATAGGATGCAAAACTGAGACTCATTAGGTGGATACTTCTCCTACAAGAATTCGACTTGACGATCAAGGACAAGAAAGGAGTTGAGAACATGGTGGCGGATCATTTATCCCGGCTTGTGGTGCAAGAGGCCGATGAACACATTCCTATCCCTGACTTTTTGCCTGATGAGCATTTTTTTCAATTCATTCTGTATGTCCTTGGTATGCTGATATATGCAACTATCTTGCAATAGGACAAATGCCACCGCAATGGAGCCTAGAAGATCGAAGACGATTTATGGCGGATGTGAAGTACTTCTACTTCGAAAACCCATATTTGTTCAAGTACTGCCCCGACCAAATCATGAGGAGATGCATACCTGAAAATGAATAGCGGGATGTCCTTGCATTTTTCCATTCACAAGCTTGTGGTGGACATTTCTCAGTGAAAAAGACTTCAGCCAAAATTCTTCAATTAGGTTTTTACTGGCCCTCTCTTATCATAGATTGTGTTTCATTTTGTAAGGGATGTGACAAATGCCAACGGTTGGGTAGTGTGACCCAAAGAAACATGATGCCCTTTTCACCAATACTTGTCATAGAAATATTCGACTGTTGGAGCATCGACTTCATGGGTCCTTTCCCTATGTCATTTGGTTATTTGTACATCCTCCTGGCAGTGGACTATATGTCTAAATGGGTGGAGGCTATCCCGACCAAGACTAATGACCACCGGATCGTAGTCAAGTTTCCCAAGGAGAACATCTTTTCGAGGTTTGGGATGCCTCGTTCAATAATAAGTGATGGTGGATCATATTTTTGTAATAGGCCATTTGCATCTCTAACGTTCAAATATGACGTCACTCACAAAGTATCCACTGCCTATCACCCACAAACAAATGGCCAAGCCGAGCTAGCCAATAGGGAGATCAAGAACATTCTAGAAAAAATGGTTAACCCAAACAGGAAGGATTGGTCCGATAGATTGACCGATGCCCTTTGGGCATACCACACTGCCTTTAAAACTATTTTGGGCATGTCTCCCTATCGGCTTGTCTATGGAAAGGCTTGCTACCTGCTTGTCGAAATGGAACACTAGGCCTATTGGGCCATTAAGACTTTAAATTTTAATTTGAGAATGGTTGGTGATCGTAGGAAGTTAAAGCAGAATGAGTCGGAAGAGTTTCGACGAGATGCGTATGAGAGCTCCAAAATCTCAAAAGAAAGGGCTAAAATCTTTCATGATAACACCATTGTGAGGAAATCATTTGAGCCTGAGCAAAAAGTACTCTTATACAATTCTCGCCTCTCCATTTTCCAAGGCAAACTCTGATCCCGTTTGGATGGCCTCTATCTTGTCAAGGTGGCCTACCCCAACCGAGCTGTGGATGTCCAAAACCCAAAAAATGGCCAGACATTCAAGGTCAATGGCCAAAGACTTAAGCCATTTTTGGGGGGCTTTGAAGAACAAGTGGTGGAGGAGAATTTGATGGATCCGGTATACCCGAAAGTTGTGGAGGAATAATTAATTTTTTTTTTTGCTTTTGAATGTACAGACTTTTATTTACTTACTTTATTTTTATTCCATGTTAATTATGTTCTTTTGTAGTATAGTTTTGTTCTTCTCAGTCGCAGATATTGGTGTTTTTGTCAAAACTCAAGTGCGAGGTGTTCTCTAACCCTACTAATCTTTTTACTGTCCGTCATTGAATATCATACTTTTTTGTTTAATTGAGGACAATGCATGAATCAAGTTGGGGGGTGAGGTTGCACTATTTGCATCTTACACCAATGTTTGTGGGAATATTTCACGCGGATATTCGCGTCTGCCGACACTCGCGCTTGTCGACACTAAAAAAAAAAAAACCAAGTGGGAATATTTCGCACAGATATGCGGCTGTCGACACTAAAAAAAAATAAAAATAAAATTTAAAAAGTAAATAAAAAAATAAAAAATGGGATGCCTTATAAGGCTTTCAATTTTTTCTTTTTTTCTCCCATCCACTGGTGATTGGTCTCCCCTTCTTCTTCCCTTCCTTTTTCTTCTTTCTTCCTCTTTTTGTTCTTCTTCTTCTTCGTTGTTCTCTCTGTTCTCTGTAAAAATAACTCACCCACCTGCAAATCCATGACCATATACGCTGATGACCCAGTCCTTTGTTTAATAATTTGCCTTATATGTTTGTATTTATTCAAGGGTGCTCTTTTTCTACTCACACTTAGGGTGAGGGGTTTCCAGCCTAACCCAAATCTCCCTCAATTTGATTAATTGTTGTGTTTTGTTTGTTGATTTTGGCAGCTAAATAGATCTCTATACCCACCGCTTTTCCCTCTTTCTTCATCATCTTCTTCTTCTTATTTCTATTTTGCTATTCTCTATAACACGACCCAACTCCTAACAATCCCATTACCATATTTCCCGAAGACCCAGTCGTTTGCCTCATGATCGGCATTTGTTTACTCTATTTGTACATGACTCTTCTTCTTATGTCTGCATTTAAAATCAAGGGCTTTCGTCCTAGCGAAAACCTAGATCTACATAGAGAAGATTAATTTGTGTATTTTCTTTGTAGGTTTCGACAGTTGAACAAATCTTTATCCTACAACTTGATCACCAAACTCCACACACTGGTAAATTCAAAACATTGGGGACAATGTTCAGTTTAGGTTGGGGGGTGTGATCTACAATTTCAGTTTGTTATAGTTTCGTATTTAAAAAAAAAAAAAATTTTGGATTGCGTATTGTTACAACATTTTTGCTTATATTTCATGATCACATCAAATATAGCTTCAATCATCTTTGTGACTGACAGACGTTAAAGAACCAGATAGTGAGTCTTAAAGCATAGAAAAACATGGATGTTAAATTTTTTTGGTTTAGTTTGGGAGTCTTGCGCACATTTCTATTTGATGTGCATGCTGTGATCATGAGAAAAGCAAGAGTAGTCAGAAAAATTGAAATCCGAGAAGCACAAGCAAAACCATTGTGTGGCAGAAGTACTTTTGCTAAACATTGTCGTGCCAAACGGCTGGGTGCTTGTAAACAATGTGGCAGGTGTTTTCACATGAAAAAATACAATCAGTGTTCTGAACCAATTTTAGGTCGTGCAACCATCGATTAAACTGGATAGTGTATGGGCAGAGTAAGGATTTTTCTGACACGCCATCTTATACCAGTCCGGGACTTACATGTTATGTACAACAAGAAGTGGAAAGGGTCACTAATAATGACATAGACACAAGCGATGACTCGGATTAAATTTTGACTAATAATGACAAAACTGTGAAAAAATGTGTTTTGGGGATGAAGGTTAATGGTCCAATTTTTTTTTTTTTTTTTTTGTGTAAATATTTGTTTATGTACAAAGTCTTTTTGTTGAAATAAAGATGTAGGTCGAGTAAGGATTGTCCTAAAATGCCAACCTGTAGCATGGGTAAGGACTTATCCTGAGACGCCATAGTTTTCCAAGTTTAATGTGTGCATTTAGTCTTTTTTTAATTTTCATAGATAAATGTGTATGTAAATAATTTTGATTTTTATTCGAGTGAAAAAAAAAAGCCGCATTTCCTTGAAAAGTAGTATTTTATCTATGCTTAAATGTCAAATGTACATTGATATTTGTTAATCTTAAGGTACAGAATGACCAGACTCGAAAATAGAATTATAATATAACCGACATTCTTTGGAAACCTGACATAACCAATGGAGATAACGAAGAATACCATGGTAAGTTTTGAGCCTTGCGATGCTTTCTGAGAGAATCAACATTTACTCAAGTAAGCTCTTTCACTTTCAATTGTTGAATAATCTCATTAAACTTGCTTTGATTAAATGCAACTAAAGTAATCTATTGACATATCCCACAGGGAACCTTTGCATGCGACACATACATAGGCACATACTTGAGAAAGGATTTTAGGCCATATTAAAATTGATTTTGAGCCTTAGCCATTGCTTCTACGAAATTATATCCCTAGTTAGCCATGGTTGAGCCTTCAATGAATGATGATTTCTTTTTTTTTTCAAAAAAACCCATATGATAACCGAGCCACAAGAAAATACACTTAACATACCTTGCTATCCAATTTTTTTTGCACCCTCTTATAAATCGGTATGACATAGAAAGGCAAGAAAAACAGAAAAGAAGATGGTGGCTACTGTTCAATGAAGAATCGATGGAAACAACTAAAAAAAAAAAAAGGGAATTGCTAAGAAAGTGAAAAATGAGAAAAAAATGAAAGAAAGAAATACTATTTCTAGGCAAAAGATTGAAAAACAAGAAAGAGGTGTGCTACACTACATTAAAAAGGGGATAGCTTTTGAATACCATTGACGTCATTTCGTTAGCCACTGACCTCTGGCCACATTACAACCTATACAAAATCCTAATTGATCTCAAGTCTGATGCATGTGTGTGTTGTCGACCGAAAACTAGGGTATGTTAAATAGTATTTCTTTAATTGCATTGATATGCTTCCATGAGATTATGCCAAGAACATGATTAATCTACTTTCTTAAGACTTTCACTCCCTTTCTAACTGTGCATGTGATTCTTCGATTGACCACCCTCTGATCACATGCCCTTTGAGAGACAAGTCACTATAATCGGAGTGAATTTTTTGCTGAGAGCATTCTAAGAGAGGTTTGAGAAATCAAAGTTATCCATGGAAAGTGATAAAGTGGAATATTTGTTCTATAACAATTCTTGCTACTAGAATGATTATTCCTACTACACAGGGAATTCCAAATACCAATGTAACAAGTGTTTATTCTTGTATAGAGTACGTACCAATGACAGAGAAGTGTTCGGGAAATAATTCAAAATTAAGGGATGTGTGTCTCAACGATCCTGTTGCTAACTCATTCTGACAAGAAATCTTACATATACACATCTTTTAATTGGAGTTTGTAGGTAGCTTCACTGAAAATCTTCATGAGATAAAACTCGTCCACTAGGGATCACCTACGGGTTTAACAACTTGTTGCATATGCTAAATACAATCGTGTTATCTACGAAAATGATTTTATTTTGTTATGCTGTTATTTATTACTAGGGACTTGTAATGTTTAGGTTGGGGGGTGTGATTAACCCTAATTAAGGCATAATTTAATAGGTAAATTGTGTTAGTTGAATAAAGTTAAACTAGTCAAAATAAATCAAATTAGAGTTAGTGTGTGAATAAATGATAATGTATTAATTGTTGTTGTTTTTTTGGGTTTTGTGCGTCAAAGCTACAAACTACTGGGGAGCCAATTACAATAAAGCTATAAACTACTAGGGTGCCAATTATCAAAGCTCAAAACAAAGGGGGATCAAAGAATTCAAGGGCACCTAATAAGACTTTCATGCCACCAAACAAGACTTTTCAAGGCCACCTAACAAGATTCAAAGCCACCTAACAAGACTTTCACCTTCACTTGTTGCCTATAAATACCACCCCTTAGGACTTGTAAAGCATTTTATCTTTTGGTAGTGGAAAACCCTCCAAAAGTATTATTGCTTATTGTTTTCTTTAAATATTGCTTTCTTTTATTGTATTATTGTTTTCTTTTAATTTATTGCTTTCTTTTACTTTAAGTATTGCTTTCTTTTATTGTGTTATTGCTTTCTTTTATTTCCATTGCTTGAGCTTCCTTCTTCTCTTAGAGGAGTGAAACTCTTCCACTTTTCTAGAGCTTTACCAAAGCCATGAAGGGTGGAACGTGATTCACTCATTCTTTGTCGAAGATCGGCTCCTTGTGTAAAGTGTTTTACCTTGTAACTCCTCTACTTGGAGGGATGAGCATCACTCACTTTTCTAGATTTAACAAAGCCATGAAGAGTGAGTAGTTTCTCATCCAATCTTTAGTAAGAGGTGATTATCCGGAAGTTATATTTATGCATTTCACTTTTGCTTAGCTCTGGTCTTTATTTCTTCATAATGTTGTCTCATCATATTGTTGTCTTTATTTTAATCATGAATAGCTAAATCTCTTAGTTGGCAAAACCAAGAGGAACCTCCACTTGATATACCATTTCAACTCATTCTCCTCCCCTCTTTCAGAGTTCAATGGTTCGGTTTGACTGGGTTGAGGGTGGATAACTTGGTGAGTCTTTGATATTCTGTAGGCCTAGTCATGGCTTATGCTTAGATACTCACCAATCTTATCCCTAGCTTCCCACGAATCAATCATTCATTCATGCTCTATTGGAGGAGGGTTTCGAGTTGAGAGAGTATTCCTATTGGAGTGACCTCTTGGATTTGCCAACATTTATTTCTCATTTTACTAGCATCAAAACATCTTCACCAAACAACTTCCAACAATCAAAGATTTTACACCTTCTATCTCCCAAAATCACCTTCCCCTCGGTTTACTTCCTTCCCCGTGGAAACGACCTTGGAATACCACGAAGTAAAACACGATCCGCGAAAGTCTCCTTGCGCTTGGGGAGCACTTTTGTTCACACATACTCATATTTGACATCTCATTCATCCACCATTCCGTTGCCCTTTTTTTTGACATCATCCCTAGGAGAGTGGCACTCCCCTTCATTCATATACTATACATGCTAAAAGGTGATGTTTAGAGGTTACGAAATAACAAGGAATTTTACCAAGCAATCAATTAGCCCCAAACTCTACAGTCATATCAGCCATAGCAACCGCCACACAAAAGGAGTCTAGAGGACACCCATGCATTTTCATTCAGAGTCAGACGAGTTTCAATACTAAGCATACCTATGCATTTAATGATTTCAAAGCTCAAACTTTATAGTGTATTGAAGATATCAAGAGTCATCTAGCCAAATTGATCCAGTCCTTGAGCACATCAGAGAATGGAAAATTTCTATCTCAACCAAAACCCCCATAGAGTCAAAACCAGGCCAATGTTGTGTCTTTCGAACCATCTCCGAGTATGGTCTAAGAAATTACCCTACTGAGAAGTTGTAAGGTGATAGACAAAACCATTAGAGACATGTTAATTCCTAAGTCAAAACCTAAGTCAATCCCAATAAATGAACCAGTTGAGCCTGAACCTGTAACTGAAAAGGAACTAGAACCTCAAAAGGAAAAAGAACCTTCCTATCCTATTCCGTTACCTTTTCCTCAAGCAGTTAAGAAGCCTAAAACTCCAGCTAATCATTCTAAAATCTTTGAATTGTTCAAGTAAGTAAAGATTAACATCCCTCTGTTGGATGCAATCAAACAAGTCTCATCTTATGCCAAGTTTTTAAAGGACCTTTGCATAGTCAAATGAACGATCATTGTACAAAAAAGAGCACACCTAACTGAGCAGGTTAGTGCTATCATCTAGTGCAAGGCCTTTCTTAAGTACAAAGATCCTGGAAGTCCTACAGTGTCATATATAATTGGAAATGTCTGGATTGAGCAAGCTCTACTTGATCTAGGAGCCAGTGTCAATTTGCTTCCATACTCGGTCTATAAATAGTTATGGTTGGGTGAGTTTTCACTAATGTCACATTACAATTAGCAGACCGATTTGTGAAAACCCCACGAGTAGTTGTAGATGATGTGTTAGTTCAAGTCGATAAGTTCTATTTTCTAGTGGATTTCATTCTTTTAGATACTCAGCCAGTTCTGAATGCTTCTAAATACATTCATGTTATTCTAGGTCAATCATTCCTTGCTACATTAAATGCACTGATTAATTGTAGGAATGAAATTATAAAGCTTTCATTTGGAAACATGACCTTGGAATTGAATGCGTTTAACATGGCAAAACAGCCCAGAGAAAAGGAAGTGATGACTGAAGCGAATTTGTTGAGTTGCTAACTCAGAGTAGATTTGAAAAAGAGTGTACAAAGAAGAAGTCACATGCATTAGAGTATGTACATAATGAAGAGTCTATAGACACGTCAGTCATTGAAACATGTAGTCCAAAATTTGAAAACTTACTACCTGCTGAATCCAAGTCTGTAAAGCCCAGTGTTGAAGTTATTAAGCCAGAATTGAAACCTCTCCCGACTGACCTGAAATATGTCTTCTTGGGGGAGGATGGAACTCATCCAGTGATAATACCTTCAAAATTGTTAGAAGTCCAAGAAAAGAAGTTGACTGAAGTCACAAAAAATCATAAAAGTGCTATCGGTTGGTTAATAGCATATATAAAGGGAATAAGTCCTCTTTTATGTACTCATTACATATACTTAGAATAAGCTTCTAAACCATCCCAACAGCCACAAAGAAGATTGAACCCACATTTGAAAGAAATAGTCAGGGCTGAAGTACTTAAATTGTTAGATGTTGATATTATCTATCCTATATTTCATAGTAAATGGGTCACCCTCACATAGGTAGTGCCTAAAAAATCTGGTTGTATTGTCATACAAAATCAAGAAAATGAATTAGTCCCTATGCGTATAGTCACTAGTTGGCGTATATGTATTGACTATCGAAAGTTGAATTCACTTACCAGAAAAGATCATTTTTCTTTACCTTTCCTAGATCAAGTCTTAGAGAGAATAGCTAGTCATGCATATTATTGTAACGCCCCAAAAACCCCCTTGGGTGATATTACATTCTAAAAACCATTCACCCCATGAGAGCATTACGTAAATTCATCACGACGAAAGTTCATTCATCAACCATTCATATTTTAACAAAATTTGGGCAGAGTCTCCTTTGTACGGGGAGCTTTACCCAAAACACAACCTGTACAATTATATTATAATTGACCACACCGGGTCCACATATGCATAACTATTGACCACACCGGGTCTATTTATCCATCATAAAATAAACTTTCATTCATCATATGCCATATCCACAATGCCATCCCAAAAGAATAGGCCAAGTATGGCAAATATATTCCCAAAAGAATTAAATTACACTTGCAGTGAAATAACAAAATACTAGACTTTACATGATTTCAAAATAAACTCTCTAGTCTAGTACAAAAGAAATATAACTCTAGGCATCCAGTTCAGGACCCCCGTTCCCCTCTAGGGGAGCTTCCCCATGCACTGGTTCATCTACTTGTAACTCCTCCTCATAGACGAAATCTGAAAAGATATTATTTGTAGGGGATGAGCACTAAGCTCTGTAGCAACATTCCTTCCATACTCATACAAGGTTTAGAAAACAAGTAAAACAGTTTTGTCTTATTTTCCAAAATATCATATAACATTTGAAGTAAAACCGTGACATTTGAAACAGATCTCAAGTTTAAATAACAATAGTAATAGAAAGGAGCAATTTCAACTAAGTGCTAATAAACATCCATTACCAAAATATAAATCATTTCCCACACATGATATCATATTGTCCTCTCTAATGGGAGCATCCTTACAAGGAACCTCTCACCCTCAAGATTTGGTTTCTCAAGCATCCTTACAAGGAACCTCTTGAGAAAATCACATACTGTCCTCTTTTGGTGTGAGCATCCTTACAAGGAACCTCTCACCCTCAAGATTTGGTTTCTCAAGCATCCTTACAAGGAACCTCTTGAGATGGAATGAGCATCCTTACAAGGAACCTCTCATCCATGTTCATTCCAACAACCATACAAGATCACATCATCCCAACAATCATCACACATAACCAAAGATTCCATAAATCTCCAATTTACAAGCAAATTTCCAAAGATCCACAAATCCATTATGAGGCAATTTCAATAAACAATTAGGAAAATACAAGAGATCACCACCACATCATTTTCATTACTCACACAAAGCACTAAAGTTCTCAAAACCAAGCTTGAGCAAATGTAGAAAGAGAATTCCATATTTCCCCAAAAACTAGGGTTTTAAAGCTATAAAAGAAGTTTCATGGGTAATCAATCCTAACTTTGTTTAAGACATGCCATAATTGCAAGAAAACCAAGAAACAAGGAATTCCTAGCAAATACATACAAGTATGAGTCAAAACATATATATATATATATTAGCCTTAGCCTCAATGGACAAGCATGGAAGAAAAACCCCTACCTTGAATCAAAGTTTCAAACCACAAACCCAAGCTCTAATGACCTCCTTTCTCCCTTTCCTCCTTTCCTCTATTTTCCCCAAGGGTGCTAAGGGGTTTGGGGGTGAGAGATGTGAGAAAAAATGGAAGGAAATGGGCTGGTTTCTGTGTTTTAAACACAGCAGTCCACGACATCACTGTTCATGGGCTGAATTTTGAGTTTTTTTTCCAAAATTACAGTTTTGCCACTAGAAATCTCCAATTTGATCCATACGACTACCCTAAGGTTTTTCGACGTTTCGGATTCATTTTTAATGTTATTTTAACCTAAAAACATTGATTTTTATGATTTATTTCAAAACTAAAATAAATTCACACTTGGAACATTAAAATTTCTATTCTATTCCTTCGAACTACTATAGGTGATATCCTTACGATTTTAATATATATATATGGTTTATTCTTAAGTCATTACATATAGAAGAATCACTAAACAAGTACATTAATATATTAATGTAAACATATGGGGTTTTACACCTTTAAGGTCTAATAAGAAAGCACAACCCTTTACTATCCAAGGAGCACCATAGTGCAGATTTTTGGTCAACTTCATAGAATAAACTGATTTGACTCAGGTATTTCTAGGAGGTGTAACCTATATGGTTGGAAAGATATACGAGTTAGGGTTCTAACAAAAATAACGGTGCACAATTCGGACTTTCCAATAAAGAGTTATGATGAAATTAGCGAAAGGTAGTCTGCCGGACAGATTTTTGGACAGAGTATACACTACTTCGTAATATGGACATAACTCCTTCCTCCTAGTTCCGATTGAGATGATTCAAGGTGATATGGAATCCTAAGAGAGAGATCTACAAATTTCATGTTTTAAGTTTTGAGAGATATGGACTGCATCAAGGTCGAAATCGAGCTTGATGTTACAGCCAGTGCACTGTTCATCCCTTTTTCACTCTACCAAATTCAAACACACATCACTACACATATCCCCATTTTTACAACAATTATTTACTATATATCTATATACATATATAAAAGAAAATGCGGGGTGTTACAATTATTGTTTCTTAGATGAATATTCCAACTATACTTAAATTGAAATTGCAATTGATAATCAAGATAAAACCACTTTTACATGTCCCTTTGGCACTTTTGCTTATAAAAGAATGCCTTTTGGATTGTTTAATACTCCAGATACTTTCTAGCATTGTATGTTAAGTATTCTCAATGATACGACGGAGCGATTTTTAGAATTTTTCATGGATGATTTTTTTGTATATGGTGATTCATTTGAATTATGTTTAAAAAATCTTGAACATGTGAAGAAATAAATCTTGTATTGAATTGGAAAAAATGCCATGTCATGGTCACATAGGGTATTGTTTTAGGTCACATAGTTTCTACAGAGGGAATTGAAGTTGATAAATCTAAAATTGATTTGATAGCCAATCTCCCTCCACCCAAGACTGTAAAAGATGTCCGATCCTTTTTAGGTCATGCATGATTCTATAGAAGATTCATTAAAGATTTTAGTTCGATATCTAGGCCTATGTGTAATCTTTTATATCAGGATGCACCATTTGATTAGAATGATGCATGTCAATTATCTTTTGATAAATAGAAAAACATGCTTATTTCTGCACTAATTATGCAACCTCCTAACTGGTCTTTACCTTTTGAATTAATATGTGATGCCAATGATTATGCAGTAGGAGCTGTATTAGGCCAGAGAAAAGAGAAGAAACCATATGTGATTTACCTTACAAGCAAAACTTTAAATGATGCACAAATGAATCATTCTACTACTGAGAAAGAATTGCTTGCTATTGTGTTTGCTTTAGATAAATTTGGTTCATATCTGGTTGGATCCTCAATTGTTGTGTTTACTGATCATGTAGCCTTGACATATTTGCTTACCAAGAAGGATGCTAAACCACGTCTCCTACGTTGGGCTACGATTACTTCAAGAATTTGATCTGATTATCAAAGACAAAAAGGGAGTTGAAAATGTGGTAATTGATCATTTGTCAAGGCTGACTTATGATACAAAATAAGAATCCATGCCGATCAGAGAAAATTTTCCAGATGAGCAGTTATTTGCAGTTACAAAAGTACCATGGTACGTTGATATAACCAATTATTTAGCCTCAGGTACTATTCATTTTCATTATACCTGGGATCGATAGAAAGAATTTTTTGAGAGAGGTAAGCAATTTCTTATGGGAAGATCCCTATGTGTTTAAGTATTGTAAAGACTAAAGGAAAACAAAGTATTGTAAAGACCAAATAACAAGGCGTTGTGTATCCAATTAGGAAATCGGTCAGATTATCTCATTTTATTATTTCGAAGCTTGCGGAAGGCATTTTTCCTCAAAGAAAATCACTGCTAAAATTCGGCAGTGTAGATTTTAGTGGCCCATTTTTTTTTAAAGATGTGCATGTCTTTTGTCTAAATTGTGACAAATGTCAAAGAATGGAGAAGATTTCAAAAAGAAACATGATGCTTTTAAACCCTATTTTGATCATTGAAATTTTTGATTGTTGGGGTATCGATTTTATGGGACCATTCCACCCATCCTTTGGTTATCTATACATTTTGGTTTCCGTCGATTATATTTTCAAATGGGTAGAGGCAATCCCGTGTCGAAATAATGATCACCACACAGTGGTCAAGTTTTTAAAAGAAAATATTTTGTCAAGATTAGGAATTCATAGAGCTATTATCAACGATGGGGGAACACATTTTTGCAATAAATTTTTTGAAAACCTCAAGAAAAAATATTTGATTTCGCACAAAATATTCACCCCTTATCATCCTAGACAAGCTGAATTGGCCAATAGAGAGATAAAATACATTTTTAAAAAATAGTAAATCTGGACCACAAGGATTAGTCTTTGAGACTAATTGATGCACTTTGGGCTTACTGTACTACATACAAAACTATTTTGGGAATGTCTCCTTATCGGTTAGTTTATGGTAAATCATGTTATTTTTCTGTGGAATTGGAACATCGAACATACTGGGTAATCAAAATGATGAATTTTGATATTGACAATGCAGGTGCATCCTGCAAACTTCATATTAATGAATTAAAAGAGTTAAGAAATGAAGCATATGAGAATGCTAAGATTTCTAAGTGTAGAATGAAAAATTTTCATGATAAGAATATAGTGCAGAAGTCTTTTGAACCTTCTTAGAAAGTCTTGTTATACAATTCAAGACTCAGTTTATTTCCTAGTAAGTTAAGGTCGAGATGGATAGGTCCCTACATTGTCAAGCAATTTTTTGAACATGGGGTAATTGAAATTGAGAATCCATTATTAGGAAATGTCTTCAAAGTAAATTGTCAAAGGCTTAAGCCTTATCATGATGGATTTGTTCAAGATGTGAGTTCCATTCAGCTAAAGGAACTAGTGTAAGTGTTGTAAGAATTTTTTATAAGTGTTTGATTGTAAATAGTAGTACTAATCGCTTGTTGTTTGTCTTACAGATTAGGTTTTGCACTATGAATTATCTTGCCTCCAGATCTTATTAACAATTCTCTAATATTCTATTTCATTATGCTATACATTGAGGACAATGTGAAATTTAGTTTGGGGGGAGGGAACAATCCATATTCGTATTTGTGACTAGTAGACATTAAAGAACCAGATAATGAATCAATTTTTGAATCAATTTTCAACAATTTTTCAAAATTTTCAAAAAGATGGATGCGCAATTGTTTTGGTTTAGTCTGAGCAAGCTATGCATTTTTCCAAAAGATATACATTCTTTGATTATTGCAAAAACAAGGGTTGTTAGAAAGTTAGAAATTGTCGACAGTCAAACAAAACCCTTGTGCAGAAAAAGTTCATTTGCCAAATGTCGATGAGCGAATCGCCTTAGTGGTTGTGTAAAATGCGGTCGTTTAATGCATGTAAGAGAATACAATCAGTGTGCAGAACCAATTTTAGGTCAAGTGTTAGATTGTCTCGACTGGATTAAGCATGGGTAGAGTAAGAAATACCCTAAGACGCCATCTTATTCCAGTCCTATGTTTTCAACATACATGAGACGTGAGATTAATTGGGTCACTGATGTTGTGGAATTAGAAGATTCTGATTAAATCAATTTGATCAAGGAATGCATGAAATTAGATTTGTATAAATATGATTGCTAGAATAATTGTGTTATGTTAGTAGTTAATTAGGAATGTTAGTGGACTAGCAGTGTAAATGTGGAATTAAACTGATGTTTGAAACTGAAGGAAAATTAACTGAAGTAGCCTTAACCACAGGAGCAGCCATACATACCGGTTGATGATAGGTCCGACCGATATATTTTGCTAGGGTTGGAGATCAGTGTCACCCAGCTCAGGACCAGCATCACCCAGCTCGATCAACGCATGGCTGATTACGAGCAGAATCAGACTAAGATATTGAGGCTATTCAGAGGACACTTCGGTGGAGGCCCACCTACTTCATGATCAGAGAGACTTTCAAGATTCTACATTACTTCTACTATCTTTCCTAAACACTTTTTAATTATGGATTTCATTTCAGTATTTATGTTTTGAATGTTGTTTTTAAGTTAATCTAGTTTATCGTTTTGGTTAAGTTTTGTTAAGTTAGGATGCGTATTTCATGTGATTCACGTTACAATTAGGTTATTATTCTTATGCTTTGCAGGGATGCCCCTAACTCAATTGCATGGGATTTTCATATATTGGTTGTACGCTATCTTAATATTTTCATGTAAACTCATTCCTTTGAACACATAGAATTCCTTATTTTGGGAAATTTTTTGAAATATTATAGTCCTTTATAAAGCTTACATATATAGTGGAGATGTAGAATCTATTGCAGATTTTGAGCCAATCCTCATTGGAGAGATATTTTGCAATTACTCAAGTAAGAATTTTTGATTTAGCGTTAAGTTTATTTGAATAATCTCATTAGTTTTGCTTTAATTAACACTCATTGAATTACATGATTAACATTTCCTTAAAATTTTAATTTAGAATTATGCAGGTGTATGATATTTGGAAAATGATCTTAGGTTATCTTTGATTTAATTTTGAGCTTTAGCCATTTCTTTTACAAAATTATATCCCTAGTTAGCCGTGATTAAGCCTAAAAAGTATAATTTCTTTTTCATAAAACCCATAAGTTAATTGAGCCACAAAAAAAATATATTTGACATACCTTTGCTATCTAATTTTCTTGCACCCTCTCCTAAGTCAATATGATATGAAAAGCAAGAGCAGAAGAAAAGGAAGAAAAGAGCAAAGAATGAAGATGGTGATTACTGTTCAAAGAAAAAGAAAAATTATGTGGAAGAAAGCAAGACAAAGAAAGGAAAGAAGCAAGGAAAGAAAAGAGCCAAGAAAGAAAATGAAAGAATGGAAATACCATGTGTGAAAGTTTTGAAATAGGGAAAAAGTGTGCCACAATACTCAAGAAAGGATAGCCTTTGAATACATTTGACGTCGTTTCTCAAACCTAATACCCATGGCCACATTATAACCCTAATAAAGTCCTTTTTGATTCCAGATGTCATGCATGTGTATTATTTCTATCTATTCATTAGAAAGGGAGGAGAATGTTAATAATGTGTTTGATATAGTGTTGATATTCTTTCATGAGATTATGCCAAATTCCAATTTTATTCAAATAACCGTTCTTTTGATACATTACATGTGAAATTATTTTCTTTGCTAACAATATTTTTATGACATGTAATTTTTGAGTGATAGTCACTACAACGAGAGTGTGTTCTTTGCTGAGTGATTTCCAGGAAAGGATTGACATCGAGGCTAAGTCTTGTACAACAAAGTGAAGGGTGGTGATATTTCTTAAGTGATTTTTGAAATAATGGAATCATTGCACACACACCAGTTTTTCTGAAAATATATGGATAGTGTTACAACTAATATGTGTTACTCTTATAGTGATCAGGGAAAGGAGGCATTCTGGCAAATCCAAGGAATGGTCATTTAATTTTACCTCTGAAAAATGTGAATTATTGTATTCTAAACATTGAAGTTTGTAGCTAGTTTCAGTGGAAACCTCCACGAGACAAAATTCGTCCACTAAGTTTCACCTAGGGGTTTAATGGCTTGTTGCATATGCTAAATGCAATCGTGAAATCTACGAAAGTGATTTTGTTTTGTTATTTATTTTATTACTAGGGACTAGTAATATTAGGTTGGGGTGTGATTAACCCTAATTAGTGCATTAATGAAATATATTAATAGGTTAATTGTATTAATGAAATGAGATAAAATAGTCAAAGTATACAAAATTAGGATTAGTGCGTAAATTAGGGTTAACGTCTAAAACTTGTTATTTTATAGGATTTTGTGCATCAATGCCGCAAAGTAAAAAGGAGCAAAGTGCTAAATCTTAAATCAGCAGGGGAGCCAAGTGCAATTACTACCCAAATCTATAAAGGAAAGCCACACTAAATGCAGAGGTTTAGCATCGTCTGGATGGTGGTGGTGGCGTCCAGACGGTGGCTAAACCATCTTAAGCTCCTCCTTTCTCTTGTTAGTCAACTCATGCAATAGCTTCACCTGATTAGACCATCCAACTTCTGTCACCTCAGCTTACTTTCCAAATAGTTTTTCTTTCTTCTACATTTCTATTATTCCTTTCTACTTGGAAGGTTGAATCTCTCCCACATTTGTGCCTTAACCGGTGATAAGAGTGGTCGTGTTTCAACTATTCCTCGGGGATGGATTGTCTGCATTTTGTTTTGTATTGTAATAGAACTATATCGCACCTCTTGCTCATCTATAGCAATAGGGCATGAGTAGTCCGCTTTTACCCTTTGGTGAAGGGTGAAGATATGTACTTTATTGTTTAAATTATGGAAATGCCGATGTTTTAACTATGCTTTAATGTTATATATACCTCCCATATTGATGGATGATTACATTTATAATATGCTCATGGTTATGAACACCAAGCAGTACCTAATGCTACATACCATACTATCTACTAATTATGTACTTCATGCATGATACAGTGATGTATGTGATTGAGTTTTATGTAACAGTCGATAGATTGATTATAGATGAGTTAAGTCTTGGTATAGCCAATGATTTTGATTCAATGCATAAACCAGAATCTAGTCATCAGTGAATCATCGACCTACCGGTTGAATAACTGTAGTGTTCCTTGATTCGCACCTTTTTCGTGATTGGATTAATATTATACACCCAAGTATAAGTGGTCGAATTGTAGTTTTCTTGGTTTTAAGTCCAAGTATCAATCCCACGAAGAGTTTTAATAATTTAGAAACGAAATAAAAATAGTTAAGTTGCTCATTTGAATAGGACAACATGTGATAGCTTGTGATGTGAGCTTAGATTGATAACTAGTCTAAGTAACCATTTATGTGTAGATAGATTAAGACAATAATAAAAAGTATCCTTCAATTCAAGGATCCTATATGCGTTATATTGGTTAAATACTATAAATGCTACTTTACAACAATCAACTTCCATGTTACTGGCAAGTCAACTGGTAGGTTTGATGTATATTAACCATCACACAACAACTTCTTAGGTTAGCTGGTGGTATCCATGATAATTGATTAATCCTAGCAAACTAGAAGGACAAGCCATTCATGAGGATCACTTGAATTATTCATTTGTCTTCATAATAGTAGGTGAGTATATAATAAACCATAACACAACCACTTCTTAGGTCAACTTGTGGTATTAGTCATAACACAACAACTTCTTAGGTTAGATGGTTACAGATGTATCAAGTGATTAATCCAAGCAAACCAGAAGGACAAACCATTTATGAGGAATACTTGAATTATTCATTTGACTTCATCTGTGATACGTATATACCACATAACACCCCAAAACCTACCTTGGACGGCATTACAATCTAAAGACCATTCACATCATGAGAGCAATTAAATAAATTCATCATTAAAGAGCATTTCGTTCACAATATAACATTTATAATATCATTCGAAAAGAATAGGCCAACCATGGCCATTACATCCCAAAAGAATCAACTATTTTCTCGCAGCGGAATAAACAAAAAAAATACATCTATTAATGTACCAAAATATATCCCCTAATCTAAAGCATGGAGAGGTCAACTCTAGACATTCCCCTCGGGATCCACGCTTTCCTCCAATTGGGCTTTCCAAGCCACTTGCTCGTCAGCTCCAAGCTCTTTGTCTAAACCGACATCTGAGAATGAATAATATTATTGGGGGTGAGCACTAAGCTCCGTAGCAACATTCTCCCCAAACTCAAACAAGGTTTGGAAAACATGTAAAACAAATCGATCTCATTTGGCAAATATCATATATTAATTTTTGATCGAAAATAGGAACATTTGAATAGATCTCAAGTTTACACAATAGAAATAATTTAACTGAACAGTAAAAATGAATTTCCCAATAATAAACCATTTCTAACCATAAGCCATTTCCCACAAGTTCTTGTAGAGTCCCATACCTCCACAAGCTCTTGTAGGAAACCAATTCCACACAATAACAATAATTGTTCAATAGTGTCATCCTATATTCTCATGTATGTTGGCTGCTTCCCATGAATCTACACAACGACTCTACCTCGTTCACCCAACCATAACCACACAAACCACTTTAGGAAGGGCGTATACTGTCTCCCACGACATTGACGAATCCTTCCCAAGAAAGTTATACCTGTAACGCCCCAAAACCTACCTTGGATGGCATTAGAATCTATAAATCATTCGCATCATGAGAGAACTAAATAATTTCATCATTAAAGAAATTTTATCCATCAAATATAACATTTATAATATTATTCCAAAAGAATAGGCCAATCACAGCCATTACATCCCAAAAGAATGTGATCGACTATGATAATTACATCCCAAAAGAATCACATTTAAACTTGCAGCGGAATAACAAAAGGTTAGTCTTTACAAAATCTCAAAAGAAATTTTCTAGTCTAGCACCTAGGATAGTATAACTCTAGACATCCATCTAGGGATCCATGAGCCTGTTTAATGGAGCTTTCCAATGTATCGGCTCCTCAACCCCGAGTTCTTCCTCTAGACCACAATCTAAAAATAATATAGTTTGTAGGGGGTGAGCACTAAGCTCTGTAGTAACATTCCTCCCAAACTCGAACAAGGTTTAGAAAAGCATATAAAAACGGTCAGTCACCTTTCACAAATAGCATGTAGGAATTTTTGAAATAAAACAGGGTCATTTAAACGTATCTCAAGTTTAAGCAACAATAGTAATTTAATGCATAAGTGAAGCCAATATACGACTAATAATCCATTCCACCATAAACCGTTTCTCCCAAGTTCTTGCAGAATCCCATAATTTCCAAAATTCTTGTAGAAACCATTTGTGGTACAATGAACAATAACCTACCATTATATTCGTATCTCTAGTATGAAGTAAGACCTCGCATGAATACCATCGAAAATATCATGACCCACGTACAACCCACACAAATCCTCGTAAGGATATCCAACCTTTAGAAAGGGTGTATGCCAACACTATGACAGTGACGTATCCAACCAAAGAGTAGTATACTAGCCCTTTTCTCCACGATACCCCGTGAGCAATAATAGTTTAGTCCTCGTAAGACACTAGTCCCACTACGAGTGGTAGGAAAAGTTCGAACCCACACGGAGTAAGAAGGCGTCTACACACTCCAAGATATCTGGTCAATAGTAGCCCATGTTTATCCAACAACCATACAAGAGATACAATACCCACAATTTCCTCAAATAATAAACAATTCCATAAATTCCCAATTTCACAAGTAGCATTTCAATAGAACACTTGAAGAAAATGCAAGAGATCATCATCAATATCATTTTGGTACTCAACACAAACCACTAAAGTTTCAAAGTCAAGAACAAAGGAAGAATCAAGAAGAAAGTCCATCTCTTTTGAAAACTAGGGTTTTATATCAAGAAAATGAGATTTCATGGATATTCAATCCTAACTTTGTTTAAAACACACTAATACTTGCAAAAGACCAAGGAAAGATGATTTCATAGCATTTATATAAGATTTAGAGTCAAAGAATACATATATATTAGCCCTAGCATCAATGGACAATAATGGAAGAAAACCCCTACCTTTCTCCTTGGCTTTGGTGTGAAGGACAAGAAGATTTGATCTTGAATCACCCTTAGAACTCTTGTTTTTCCTTTCTCTCTTCCTCTCTAAGTCTTTCTATTAGGGTTCTAAGAGGTGTGGGGTGAGAGTGGTGTGAAAGAATGGGAGCAAATGGAGTGAAAATGGGGTTTTAAAACATAAAAATTCCAACTTTTTAGCGATCTACTGGTAGTTCATATCGAGCTACTGATAGCTCGGATCCACTGGCAACTTACTACTTGTTGACTACCGGTAGTTCGGATCTACTGGACATTAATTACTTGTTGACTACCGGTAGTTCGGATCCATTGGACAACGTACTACCGGTAGGTCTTGTCCAATTTGCCTATTTCCTCTATTTTTCATTTCAAACCCTTCCAAAACCAACCCAAACTTATACAACATACATTTGTACATCAAACATAGTTGGTATAAATTTTATTGCAAATGGTTTCATATATTTACAAGTCAAAACTAAGTTTGAACTAAATATTTACTCGATTCTACATTATTAATATTTTTATCTCTACTCTTACAATCTACTCAGTTCATGCATACTCCATTACTTAAATTAGCATTTCAAAAACATAATTACATTGCTACATTTGATAATACGAATGTGGGAGTTTACAATACTATCCCTCAACCTCGAACTTACGTGAACATTAGTGGTTGCTCTCACAAACAACAAGCCACTACAAGTGTTAGAAAATCATCTCATCCCCATTGGGATAAACTAACCTCTTACACTCTACGCCATTGCTTGAATGTAATTCAAGTCCATCACAACAACTATACAAGAGATGCAATAACAAACATTTTCTCAATATCACAAGGAAGTTCAAAATCCCCAAATTTTACAATTTGTAATACAAGAGCATAATTTAAGAAATTAAGCAAGAGATCATCACAACATCATTTTATTACTCAACACAAAGTACTAGGGTTTCCAAAATCAAGAACAAAGGAAAAATCAAGAGAAAAATCCATCTCTCTTGAAAAATTTCACGTGTAGTAATCAAAAGAACGGTTAGTTGAATAAAATGGAATTTGACATAATCTCATTAAAGAATATTAACACTATATTAAATATACCATTAACATTTTCCTTTTTAGAATTGATAGAACTAATACAAATATATGATTTCTGGAATCAAAAAGGACTTTATTAGGGTTGTAATGTGGCCATGAGTTTAAGGTTTATGAAACTATGTCATTGAATTTCAAATGCTATCCTTTAGTATTGTGGCACACCCTATTTTTTGAGGATTTTGCATGTTTCTTTCTATTTTTCCCATTTTTTCACTTCCTTGGCTCATTTCTTTCTTTTTTTTTTTTCAGAATTTCTTTTCTTTGATTGGGATTTTTATTTTATTTTTCTTTATTCTTTTCTACTTTTCTTCTTCTTCTGTCTTTCAGTATTTTGCTGTTTAAAAAGAAGGTGCAAGAAAATTAGATAGCAAGGTAGGTTTAATATATTTTTATTTGGCTCGGGTGTTTCTTGGGTTTCAAGAAAAGAATTTATTTTTTTTCAAGCACAATCATGGCTGACTACGGATATAATTTTGTAAAAGAAATGGTCAAGGCTCAAGATTTAATCAAATATGGCCTAAGATCATTTTTCAGAAATCATATATATGTACAATTTTTGCATGAAAGTTAAGAATAATGCCAATAATACAATTTAATAAGTGCTAATCAAAACAAAGTTAACAAGATTATTCAAGGAAAGTTTACCGCTAAATCAAAGATTTGTATTTGAGTAGATGTAGAGTATCTCTCCAAGAAAGATTGGTTCAAAATCTGCAATAGGTTTTACATCTCCACTATATATGCAAAGAGTGTAATATTTTACAGGATTTTCAACAATAAAGAAATCTAATTGTGCTTATAAGAATAAGTTTAAACAAAAATATTAAGATAGTACACAACTAAAATATGAAAATCCCGCGTGATCAGATTATGATTATTCTTGCAAGGCATGAGAATAAAAATGTAATTTAGCTGTGAATCATATAAATTATTAATTTCTAGTTTAAGAAAATGAGTTTCAAAATTAATATAAACTAACTTAAACACATATTGGCTCAAAACAAAGAAATTTAAACACACAAAAATTCAAAATAACCAAGTTTAAAACACATGAAAGTTCAAAAGCAAATAAGTGCAAAACACAAATTAAAGTTCAAATGCATAAGTAAAAGTGCATAATTAAAAAGCTAAGTGAAATATAGCAGAGTTTTTCAGTAGAATCTTCAGTTTTTTCTTCTAGGAAGTAGATGGGCCATCTCCAAAACGTTCTCTCAGTAGCCTCAAGATTTTAGCTTGGTTTTGTTCATAATGCTCCATACGTTTGTTGATATTTGTGATACTGTTACCAAGCTGGGTAACAGTGGTCTCTAATCCTAGCAAAATGTGTCTGTCAGTTCTGCATCCACCGGTATGTATGGTTGACCTTTTTGTGGCCGCTGTTGTTCTGGTGGAATGAATTCTTCAGGGCCTTGGAATGGCTCTTCTTGTGCTGGAGGGGGTACCTCTAGTTGTTCTTCTTGTTGTCCTCCATGACTCTTTCTTAATGAAGTTTTGTTTAATGGACCAAAATGGTCTACAGTCTTCCATGGTGGATTGATGATCACACCATTGTTCCTGCAAAGCTGAGAACCTAGCATAGCATAGGGGAGTGAAGATGTCTTTCTATCCACAGCAAGTACCATTTGATTCAGGATTAAATTCAGCAGATTAATGATGTGACGCCCCGAAAATCGGGGGTCCGATGGACAACCCGTCAACCCGCAAAAATACCCGTGATTGTCGCATGATCCAACACCACGTCAACAGTCTCCCATTTGGCGAGATTATAACTCACACGTGTAACCCGTGTTCTTTCATTTGTCTAATCCTATCAAGGTTCAATGTACCCCAATATATCTCATTTAAGGTCCATTTGTAGCATTGGAACTAAAGAATGTATAGCCTAAGACCCTCGAAGAAAATAAAAAAAAATTTAAAGTTTGGAAAAACGTACCGGCACTACGTACCGGTACGGTTTTCTTTTTGGACCAGACTGTACCGTTACACTGTGCCCAGTTTTTCCTTTTTCACCTGTTTTCAATTTTCAATCCAATCCAAACCTTTCCAAATTCATCCAAAATATGTATAAAGAAGTTTTCTACATTATACATGATCCACACAAGTCTATTACAAAATATTCCATACATTTACTTGTCCCATGGAATTTTTAACAAAAGTTTTACAAAAAAATTTCTTTTCAAAAGCCACAACCTGGCTTTTCC
>CAUOFW020002908.1:0-42309 GCA_963454935.2 Ilex paraguariensis
AAAACACACCACAGAAGGAGCCCAATTTTCGATGAAGAATGAGTGAATCCGTTCCACCCTTCACAGCTTGGTAAAGCTCTAAAAAAGTGGAGAATTTCACTCCTTAAGGGAAGAAGGAAGCTCAAACAATGAAAGTAAATGAAACTAATAATGAAAGTAGAAGAAAGTTTCCACTTTTGGAGGGTTTCCACCTTAACCAAAAGATGATCTATCTTCTTCTATGCAAATAAATGTAAATCTAAGTCTAACTCTACAAACTAGCCTACAAGTGTGAGTCCCCCCTGGAAGCTCCCACAATGGGAGTATTTATAGGCACGTAGGAGGGGACAAGGGAGTGTGAAAGAATAGTGCAAGGTCTTCAAAGTCTAAGTGAAAGCCCCAAGGTCCGGATAGAATATCAACCACTCAACAGCCTGTCTGGGGAACGTTTGAATGTTAGTTGGCGTTCGAACATGGCATCCTATCTTCTTTGATGGGTATTCGAACGCTAGATAAGGGTTGAACTTCCCACTTAAGTGGCCTTAATCTTCTGTGAGAGCAACTTTCACCGCCATATGCAATAACACACTCTTCCAGGGGTCCTCAAGTGATTAATGTCAATGTTCAAACGTTAGTTGGCATTTGAACGTGTACTCAAGTACCTCTTTGTTTTTTCTTCAAGCTGCAACACACCATGTATCATCATCTCAGCAGTCTGGTCCTCAATAAATTCAAGATGACGTTTGAACGTTTATGTCTTGTTTCAAGCTTCTCTAATTTTCTTTCAGAACCTACGGTTTGTTGCATGAAGGTTTGATAAGCATTGACTTTAGGCCCTTATACAATATTTCTTCTGAAATGCCATCATTGACACTCTATCGAAGCACATTAGTCATAAAAGCAGAGTAAAAGGTAGATGCTAGTTTTAACTACAAATCAAACCCCCAACCTAAATATTGCTAGTCTATAATAATACTACAAAATTGAATGAAAAAATTATTTCTAATGCTTTTCATAGGTCATCCAATTGTATTTAGCGTATGCAATTAGCCATTGAACCCCTAGATTTCCCCTAGTGGATGAGTGTTGTCTTGTTAGGGTTTTTAGTGAAGCTACCCCAAAATTCTGTTGAACAGATGTGTATGTGAGATTGATGATTAAAGAGAGTTGTACAATGGTCGTTGGGACACCCAACCCCAATCTCAACTTATATCCCACACACTTCTCTTTCATAGGTACTTATTTTAACAAATTAGCATTTTTCATTGGTATTTGGAATTCCTTGTGTAGTAGGAATAATCATTATAGCAACAAGAATTGTTATATAACAAACATTCCACTTTACCACCTTCTATGGATAGCTTTGATTTCAAAACCTCTCTTAGAATGTTCTCAACAAAAATTCACTCCGATTATAGTAACTTGTCTCTCAAAGGGCATGTGATCAGAAGAGGGCCAATCAAAAAACCACATGCACAATTAGGATGGGAGTGAAGTCTAAGGAAATAGACTAACCATGTTTGGCATAATCTCATGAAAGAATATTGATGCAAATAAAGAAATACTATTTAACATACCCCAACTTTTGATTGATGACCTATACATGTATCAAACTTGAGATCAATTAGGACTTTTTATAGGTTGTAATGTGGCCAGAGGTCAGTGGCTAACAAAATGACATCAATGGTATTCAAAAGCTATCCTGTAGTGTAGCACACCTCTTTCTAACTTTTCAAAATTCCACCTATATGGTATTTCTTTCTTTCATTTTTATCATTTTTCACTTTCTTTGCCATTTTCTGCCTTTCTGTCTCTTTTTCTCTTTGGTTGTTCTCACAAAATTTTCTTTCTTTTAACAGTAGCCACCATTGTCTTTTCTTTTCTCCTGCTTTTCTGTGTCATACTGATTTATAAGAAGGTGCAAGAAAATTAGATAGTAAAGGTACGTCAAATAGATTTTCTTGTGGCTCGGTTATCGTATGGGTTGTTTGAAAAGAGATCATACCTTTAAAGGCTCAATCACGGCTAACTAGGGATATAATTTTGTAAAAGAAATGGCTAAGGCTCAAAATTAAATCAAAATGACCTAAAATCCTTTCTCAAGTATGTGGATATGTATGTGTCGTATGAACAGATTCCTTGTGGGATATGTCAAAAGATTGCTTTAGTTGCCTCAATGAAAACAAGTTTAATGAGATTATTCAAGGATAAACAATGAAAACCTTACTTGAGTAAATGTTGTTATTCTCTCAAAAGCATCACAAGGCTCGAAACTTACAATGGTATTCTTTGTTACCTCCATTGGTTATGTCAGATTTTTCTGGGAATGTCGATTATATATCAATTCCATTTTTGAGTTTGATCATCTTGTACCTTAAGAATAACAAATACCAATGTACATTTGACAATTGAGTATAGAGAAAATAGCATTTTTTTCAAGACATGTGGTTTTAAGTCTAGGTTGCTACGTGGGGTGTCAAATTGATCATGTGCTTTAGTCACTTTTAGCAACCATTCTCAATATTAACATGTGTCTTAACAATTAACAATGTAATGCTAAACTCTAACAAATGCATTAACAAAGATAAATGTGATAAAAACTGATTCATTCATTTCACAAAATATTATAGTTTAGCACAAAAATTTTAAACATTCAAAATAATTCACAAAAGCTCCTAAGTACAAAAATATATCACTCTCCAACGATTCCAGCTCCTCTGACTCCTCTAGTTCCACCCCTCAAATAGCTGAGAATCTCTCACAGTGATCATTGGGTGCTGGTGCTGGTACTGGTGTTGGGTCCTGCCTCATCCTGTGTCTGCTCATGGGCTCTCTCAGCCTCTAGTTCTTTCTCTTCCTCCTCATTTAGGACATCCTGCACCTCATCGATGCCTCGGGCAGATGGCACACTTTGACCTTGGCTCTTCTAGAAGGAAGCCTTGTTCAATGGCTCTATCGACTTCTGTATCCCCATCTGTGGCCTGACTTGGACCCCATGGTCCAAGCACATCTCCGTCACCAAAGTGCTGAAGGGGAGTAAATTTATATTCACGTCACACCCTTCGTCATATTTGTCAGGATCAATGTGGGGAGGTCTATGCTATGGCCCCTTCCGACTATGTATAGTAATCGGGCCATCTCCAGAAGTATTTCGTTCTTCCATCCGATCGGGGCAAGGTTGGAGACGACAATCAAATTCAACATCTTGTATTTGTCAGTCAACTTACCTTGCCAAAAAAATCTCTGACCCACCCAAGAAAATGTGGCCAAGCTCATCAACTCCACCCCCACAACATCCACGCCAATAGTCTTTCTCGGGGGTAGCTAGGCCTCGGTACCCAGATCTCCACAATGTAGTCCACATCAACATCGATGTGGGACCCCCTCACATAGGTCTTGATCGCCCTATTGACGATCTTGCCGTTGGAGTAAAACTCCCACACCAACTCCTTCATGGCCTCTCCGCCATTCCACAAATACACGCTCCAACCCGTCTCCTCCATGTTGGCATGAATGCCCAACTTAACAAAATCAAGAAATTCAATGGAGCATTCACAAACGATAGCTTGAGTGGTAAAAATTCTTATACCTATCCGCTTTGAGGGTTGTGGGAAAGCGGGTTTTGTCATATCTCTGGACAATGGGTGGCCTCCCGTCTCGCTCCTCAACCACCTCCTCAGTGAAATTGGGGTCTTGATGATCACCCTCTGACTTGAGGGCATTTTCATCCTTGGGGGCATGGTTCTCGAGTTTGGGGGTGTTAGGGCTTTAAAAGTTTGTTTTTTTTTTTGTGAGAATGGTGATAAATGAGGTGGGAATGGTTTGGGATGGTTATTTTTGGTAGAAATTGAGAATGAGTGGTGTTTTGAGGTTTGGGCAGTGAAGAGTTGCCCTAGGGTTTGAGGGTTTTCAATGGTTTTGGGGGTTTTTGAAATGGAGAAGACGAATAAGGGATTTATAGGTTAGGAGTTATCGTTTGAAAGTCACTAACGTTTGAACGTGTGTAGAAGGATTTTAAAAACTTGGTTCGAACATTATACTAGAGTTCAAACGTGGAGAGCTCCTAGTACTTTTGAGTTCTGTGAGAGGCCAAAGTACTATAAGCATCCCACATTCGAACCTGGGATTCTAGTTCAAACGCTCTCAACACGTTCAAACCTTTGGAGATCCCAGTACTTTTTGTGTCCCTACAGAAGCCAAGGTACTGTAATCGTCCAACGTTCGAACGTTAATTGGCGTTCGAACGTGGATAGCTCCCAGTGCTTTTGACATCTTACAGAGCCAAAGTAATGTGAGCAACTGTCGTTAAAATGTTAAGTGGCATTCGAATGCTAGATCAAAAATCACAATTATATGCACATTTATATACACACATTAAAAGAAGTTTATACACATAAATTTGAACTAAAATTTCATGGTGTCTCAAGATAAGTCCCTACCCACGCTTTAGATTGGTATTCTGGGACATTCCTTACTCTGCCCATTTTTTTCATTTCAATCAGAAGAGTTTTGTACATTTAACAAAATATTAATACTTTTCACAAAAAATTTCGGACCATTACCCTTCATCCTAAGAAAAACAAAATGGTTTGTTAAGAGCACTCTAATCCAATTCTTGCCCTGATTCGATGTCATTCGAGCAACCAGTGACTCTCCCAATTTCTTGTCGCACAAACTGTCTAAGCATTAGATTGGAGTAGTCTAGCTTCTTGGGATAGTCCTTACTCTGACCATTCACTATCTAGTCTAATCGATCAAGTTCATGATTGAAAATTAGTTGATAACACTGACTATATTTTTTCATGTGAAAGATCCTGCCACATTGTTTAAAGGCATCAAGTCTTTTAGCACGACGACGTTTAGCAAAAGTGCTTCTGGCACACAGTGGTTTCACTTGCCCTTCTCATATTTCAATTTTTCTTAATAATCTTGCTTTTCTCATGATCATAGCATGCCCATCAAATAGAAAAGTGTGTAAAACTCCCAGACTAAACTAAAAAAATTTACCATCCATGCTTGCTAAGCTTTAAGATTCATTATCTGGTTCTTTAACGTCTGTTAGTCACAAAGACAATTGTAGCTGATTGGAAGACATGATCATCAATTTATATAAAATACGAGACAAAGTATACAATATGATCAAAAATAACAAGAAAAATAAAAAAAAATTATGGGAATAATTACGGGCACAAAATATGAACTGTAATTTTCACCCGCAACCTAAACTGAATATTGTCTCCAATGTTTTGAATTTACCGGTGTATGGAGCTTGGAGATGAGGTTGAAAGGTAGAGATCTGTTCATCTACTGTGACCTACAAACAAAATAAATAAATTAATCATCTTTATGCAGATTTGGTTTCGGCTAGGTTGGAAACCCTTGTCCGTGAGCGCAAAGAGAAGAAAAATACCCACAAATAAATACAAAATCAAAATGCAAAACATGAAATAAAGGATTGTGTTTATGGAGTGTGTGGTCATGGGGTTACTGGGGCTGGGTCGTTTTGCAGAAGACAGAGAAGAACGAAAAAGGAGAAGAAGAAGAAGAAGAAGGAAAAAGGGGAGAGGGACAGCGGCGAATGGGTAAAAAAAGGAAAAGGTGCGGAGGCCTTATAAAGGTGTCTCAGCGGGTTAGGTTGGGTTGGATTTTTCCTGACCCCACCCCTTTTTGTGTTGGCAGGTGCGAATCTGAGAGGACTATTCTAGATCCTTTAAAAGAATGGTTTCCACATGTTTAACAAAATGTTCCAGAAATGGTTTCAACCGCTGACCATTTAAAGAAAAGATATTCTCGTTTGATGGGTTTTCCACTTCTACTGCTCAATGTCTAAATACTTGTTTGACAATGTAAGGCTCAGTCCATCTTGACCTCAACTAACTAGAAAATAGGCGGAGTCTTGAATTGAATAACAAGACTTTTTGGGAAGGGGCAAAAGATTTCCTTACTATGTTTTTGTTATGAAAGATTTTCATCCTTTCCTTTGCAATTTTTGCATTGTCATATGCCTCATTTCTCAATTCCTCCAATTCATTAATCTAAAGTTTTCTTGAGAGTCTAGCCTTGCCCAGGTCAAATTTCATTGCTTTAATGGCCCAGTATGATCTGTGTTCCAATTCTACAGGTAGGTGACAAGACTTGGCATAGACTAATCGATAAGGAGACATGCCCAAAATTATTTTAAACACAGTGCAATATGCCTAGAGTGCATCAGTTAGTCATGATGACTGATTCGTGCGTAAAACTAACAATTTTTACTATACCTTTTTGAACTAATTGTACTTTGATGGAGTTTAAGTAATGACATTTCAGGTCCTAAAGAGAACAAAGGCTCAAGAACAACAAAAATACACCTGAATGTAACACCAACACACTGGGGAACAAAATTACAGAAGGTTGGAACAAAGCAAGAACGTTCGAATGTCAACCCACGTTCGAACGTCCTCTGAAACCCTGCCAAGACCAGCTGCTAAGACATGGCGTGTTGCAGTCAACAAAGGGCAAATGCAGAAGTACTTGAGTACCATGTTCGAACGCTAACTCACGTTCGAACGTCCTCTAGAATCTTGAGAAGACTACACCATTGGAACCTGGCATGTTGCAGTAAAGAAAAAAGAACCATAAATACTTGAGTACCACGTTCGAACTCCACTCCACGTTCGAACGTTGTCTTGAGTGACTGAGGACCAAGTTGCTGAGTGTAAAGTCAAGGTTGTTCAAGACATATCGAAGTGACCAAGTCATTGACCACAGGCCACTTGAGTGGAAAGAATCAGACACCATCTGGTGTTCGAACATCCTCAAAGCAAAGACATAGACAACGTTCGAACGGCATCTCACGTTCGAATGTCCATAAAGAAAAGATAGACTTAACGTTCAAACGCTACATCACGTTCGAACGTCCCCCTGTAGAGTGCCTGTAGAGTAATTGATTCCCATGGGCGGCAAACACTATTCACTCATTCTCTCTTATCTCCTACCCCCTTCCCTTCCTAGCCTATAAATACTCCCATGTTGGGAGCGTAAAAGGCATTCTTCCTCTTGTAGAGAAAAAGGGGAGCAATCTTTGTTCTTGTAAAGGAAGAGTGTTTTAGTAATCTAGTTCTTGAACATTTCATGTTTATGTTTTCATTTTGCATTTGTATCAACCATGATGGAGGCTTAGACTCCCTTTGTAGTTGAAGTCTTTTATTTACTTATGCTAAGTATTTACATTCATGTTGTGACAACCATGATGGAGGCTTAGACTCCCCTTGTAATTGTACTTGCTTTTATATACAAAGTATCAAGATGGATAGTTTATCTTTTGGTTGTGGTGTAAACTCTCCAAAAGTAACTACCTTTCTTTCAATTTTATTATTCATGTATTTCGCTTCCATTGCTTGAGCATCCTTCTTTCTTAGAAGAGTGAAACTCTTCCGCTTTTCTAGAGTTTTACCAAAGACGTGAAGGGTGGAAAGTGATTCACTTATTCTTCATTGAAGATAAGCTTTTGTTTAGTTTGCTTCATTTAATAGCTCATCTACTTAGAAGGATGAGTAGTACTCACTTTTCTAGTTTCGCCAAGGCCATGAAAAGTGAGTAGTTCCTCATTCACTCTTTAGTAAGAGGTGATGAATATGTAAAGATTATCCGGAAGTTATGTTTGTGCAACTTCTTCATGCTTTAATGCTTTATACTCCACATGTTCATTGGATTATTGAATGTATCTAGCAAAGTTGAGGTACTTTGTATACCCAAGGGCTCCATCTATGATACGGATGACTCCCGCATAGAAAGATCCGTTGGTTCAAGGCTAGTACCCTGGCTAGCTCTTCATGACAACCTTTCAATCCCCACCATTATTGCACTTTATTCAAAGAATGGATCATTAATGCATTGGTTGGGTGCCTGGTAGAAACTGTGAGATCCTGGTATCCCACATCGGTTACGGAGGGGGGAGTTGCTGGGCTTATAAGTAAGCCTTCAGCCCTTACCTTGCAAGAGGCTTTTTCCCAGGGAACCCCTGGGAGGAACAAACCCTTGAGGGCAGGGGAGGAGAACGGTGTTCCGTGACCCTGTGCCAAAGAGGACAATATCTTGCTGGGTAGTGGGGGGGGTGTTACAAATGGTATCAGAGCCGACCCCTTGGCGGTGCCGAGTGTGGGGCCCTGCACGGGTCAGCGTGTAGGAGGGAGGAGAACGGTAGTCCGTGACCTAGCTGCACGGGGACGTGCAGCCCTGAGGGGGGTGGATTGTGAGATCCTGGTATCCCACATCGGTTACGGAGGGGGGAGTTGCTGGGCTTATAAGTAAGCCTTCAGCCCTTACCTTGCAAGAGGCCTTTTCCCAGGGAACCCCTGGGAGGAACAAACCCTTGAGGGCAGGGGAGGAGAACGGTGTTCCGTGACCCTGTGCCAAAGAGGACAATATATTGCTGGGTAGTGGGGGGGGGTGTTACAGAAACACTTGCTTGTTTGTAGACAAGTTAAGTCTCGGCACATATAATTCTTGTAAACTTCTAGAAAGGCTTCGAAATCATGTGCTTAATTCTCACAATCCATCTTTATCTTCCGATTAACTTGCTGTTGACATGGGAGTTAATTGAATTATAAAGCACAAACATAATAAAATGGATAGTCTATTACATGTCCTGATCCTTGAGTTAAAGGGTGGTTGTTACATTTTAAGAATCTTATATTTTGTCTAAAAAACTCTTGAAAAGAATCTTCCATTCTATTCAAGAAAACTCCACCACTCCAAACTCTCGAAATTTCCAAGTTACTTGGTCTCTATTATTGCTTACTTCAAAACACCAATCATAGTTCCTTGTGGATTCGACTCTGGACTTAACCGGATTATTACTACAACTTGATCACCCGCACTTAGGTGCACACATTTTGGATCAATTCAAGTTTTTGGCGCCGTTGTCGAGGAGCCATAAAAGGTGTTCTACAGTAAAAGATAAAAAGACCTCACTTTTTTTGTATAAATTTGCTTTACTGCAAATAAAGTTGTTTTAATTACTTTTATGTCTGAAAACGCTTCTCACTATCAAAATTTGCTAGCTGAATCTTCTGGATCTGTAAATCAATCTAAACCACTTTCACCTAGATCAGTAGTAGACTCTTGTGAATGTAAAATGGCAAATGATGAGAGACAAAAGGAAATTCCTCTAAGACAGAGGGAAGTACCTAACATTCAAACTCTGAGGGATTACTTATATCCCACAAGGAATAGTGTCCCCTCTTGTTTTATTTTTCCTGAAGATGCACCCCTTTTTACTGTAAAGACGGGGATAGTTCAACTACTCCCTTAGTTTCATGGACTCGAAACAGAAAACCCATATATGTATATAAAAGAATTTGAGGAAGTATGTGGAACTTTTTAAGACAATTCTGAACTGGCCAAGATGAAACTTTTCCCTTTTTCATTAAGGGATAAAGCTAAACAATGGCTAAATCTTTAAAAGCTCTTTCAATACCTGACTGGCGGGCATTACAAAATAAATTTTTCAAAAAGTTTTTCCTCTACCCCGCACTAATGCATTGAAAAGGCAAATCATGAATTTTTCGGTCAAAGAAGGAAAAACCTTTTACCATAGTTGGGAGAGATTCAAGGATCTACTCCAGTCTTGTCCACACCATGTTTTTGAGAATTGGACCTTGGTAGGATTTTTCTATGACTCCTTGCCCACTAGACTACACCAGTTTGTTGAAATGATGGCTCAAGGAGAGTTTATGAGCAAGAGTCTGGAGGAGGCATTCAATTTTTTTGATACCTTATCTGACAGTTCTCAGATGTGGGACTCAGCCTCCCCTACCATTGTTGTAACCAAACCATCTACTTTCCAAGGGGGTAAATATGTCTTGAAAGGGGATGATGATCTAAGAGCAAAAATGTTCACCCTGTCTCGAAAGCTTGAAGCTTTAGAGATGAAAAAGGTTCATCAAGTTGATGTCAGCTCTTCCACAGAACAAGTGTGTGGGATTTGTGCACTGACAGGACACCCTACTGGGGAGTGTCCTACAATTCTAGCATTCAAAGAGGTTTTGTTGGAGCAAGCAAATGTTGTCTCTAATTTCAACAAGCCTTACTCCAACCCATACTTTGAAACATACAATCCAAGGTGGCAAAATCACCCGAACTTCAGTTGGAGGAATACACAACCAACTCCCATGAACCAACAACAACGTTCACACCCACCACCTCAAAGACTTCCCACATACCCAACCATACCAACCACTATAAAAGAGGAACTTAGAGGACACACTGAACCAGTTCATGCAAAGCCAAATGAACTACAACCATAGTTCCACTCAGGCTTTCACTGATTTCAAAGCACAGACCACTCAATCTTTCGAAGATCTTAAAAGCCACATTCAAAAGCTCACAATGTCCATGACCACACATGAGAAAGGCAAGTTTCCTTCACAACAAAAACCACCACAAGGCCAATCTCAGGTGGGAAATCGTTCAACTAAGGAAAATCCACAAGGTCAAGCTCAAGTTGTCACTACACTAAGAAGTGGTAAGGTGATTGACAAGACCATCAAAGACATGCTAATTTCGAAGACAAAATCCATCCCAGTTAACTCATCGATCGAGCCTGAACCAACTGAGTTTGAACTTGAGAGAGAAGAGGAGCCCGAGCCCGTGATTGAACAAGAACCAGAGCCACTAAGGGAAGAAGAGCCCTCTCATTCTATTTCTGCTCCTTTTCCTCATAGACTCAAAACTACACAGAAGTTGAATAATTAGCTAGAAATTTTTGAGCTCTTCAAGCAAGTAAAAATCAACATCCCACTTTTGGATGCAATCAAACAGGTTTCATCTTATGCCAAGTTTCTGAAAGACTTGTGCACAGTCAAAAGAAGCTAGAATGTTCAAAAAAGAGCCTTCCTGACAGAACATGCCAGTGCCTTGCTTCAACACAAAACCCCTCCAAAATATAAAGATCCAGGGTGCCCGACTGTGTCGCGTGTCATTGAAAATTTCAGAATCGAACAAGCACTGCTAGACCTTGGATCAAGTGTCAATTTGCTCTTACCCTCTGCTTACCAACAATTGGGTTTGGGAGAACTCAAACCCACAAGTGTCACACTTCAGTTGGCAGATAGATCTGTCAAAATTCCTAGGGGTATTGTTGAAGATGTACTTGTCCAAGTGGACAACTTTGTATTCCATGTTAACTTCATCGTCTTAGATACTCAGCCAACAAAACATTTTGAGAATCCAATTCCCGTTATTCTTGGTCGACCCTTCCTAGCAACTTCAAATGCACTAATCAGTTGCAGGAATGGGATCATGAAATTAACCTTTGGGAATATGACACTTGAGCTGAATATTTTCAATGTTGCCAAACACCTAGGAGAGGACAAAGAAGAAGGAGAAATAAACTCCATTGAGTCTTTGGTCCAGGACCATTTGAATAAAATATTCTATGAAAATTCCAATGAACTTTCTTTGTCAGGTTCCATCACATCTGAAACAATAGACGATGATCCAAAGAATTGCCCAACTCATGCTATTAATACATGGCCCCCCAAATTCGAGGAACTTTCACCAAGTGGCATAAAGCCACTCTTATCAAGTGACAAGCCACCAAAGCTTGAATTGAAACCTCTCCCATCTGACCTCAAATATGCATTCCTAGGAAAGGATGAGTCATTCCCAGTAGTAATTTCGTCTAAGCTCACAGACTTGCAAGAGTCTAAACTGATTGAAGTTCTTCAAAGTCACAAAAGCACCATTGGGTGGACCATCGCTGACTTGAAAGGTATAAGCCCGTTAATCTGTAATCATGCCATATACCTTGAAGAGGACACAAAACCCTCTCGTCAAATGCAGCGACGACTGAACCCTCACATGAAGGAAGTCGTACAGGCAAAGGTGTTAAAGCTCTTAGATGTCGGAATAATCTTCCCCATCTCCGATAGCAAATGGGTTAGTCCAACCCAAGTTGTGCCAAAAAATTCTGGAGTAATAGTGGTAAAAAATGATGCAAATGAACTGGTACCAACTAGAGTCGTCACAAGATGACGGATGTGTATTGATTACCAAAAACTCAATTTGGTGACTAGAAAAGACCACTTCCTCTTCTCTTTCTTGACTAGGTTCTAGAGAGAATTGCAGACCCTGAATTTTACTGTTTCTTGGATGGGTATTCTGGATACAATCAAATTGAGATAACACTCAATGATCAAGAGAAAACCACATTCACATGCCCCTTTGGCACTTTTGCATTCAAAAGGATGCCTTTCGGGCGTTGTAACGCTCCTGCAACATTTCAAAGATGTATGTTGAGTCTATTCAGTGACATGGTTGAGAAATTTTTGGAAGTGTTCATAGATGACTTCTCTGTGTATGGTGACTCATTTGATTTGTGTCTGGCCAACTTATAAAAATTGTTGATAAGATGTCAAGAAGCCAATCTGGTGCTTAATTGGGAAAAAAGCCATTTTATGGTAACACAAGGCATTGTCTTAGGTCACATTGTGTTGTTTGAGGTTATGAAATTTGACAAGGCCAAAATAGATCTGATGAAAATTTGCCTGCTCCCAAGACTGTGAAAGATGTCAGATCATTTCTGGGACATGCAGGGTTTTACAGGAGATTCATAAAAGATTTCAATACCATAGCTAATCCCATGTGTCATCTCCTAAGTCAGGACGTAATCTTTGACTGGAATAAAACATGCCAAAAAACTTTTGATCAGTTTAAAGACATGTTAATTTATGCCCCAATAATGCAACCCCCTGACTGGACTTAACTCTTTGAGCTAATGTCTGATGCAAGTGACTATGCTTTAGGTGCTGTGTTGGGTCAACGAAAAGATAAGAAATCACATGTGATTTACTATGCAAATAAAACTTTGAATGATGCTCAAATGAACTATTCGACAACTAAAAAAGAATTACTTGCCGTAGTCTTTGCTTTGAAAAAATTTTGTTCTTATCTTGTTGGTTCTTCTGTTATTGTATTCACTGATCATGCAGCACTGAAATTTTTGCTCACAAAAAAAGATGCTAAACCAAGGCTCTTGCGATGGATACTTTTACTTCAAGAGTTTGACTTGGTCATTAAGGACAAAAAGGGTGTTGAGAATGTGGTGGCAGACCATCTGTCCAGGTTAACTTACAAATTTCATGAGGATGGAATGCCAATCAATGAAAAATTTCTCGATGAATAACTGTTCATAATTGATGGGACCCCATTGTACGCTGATATTGCTAATTTTCTTGCTACTGGAACACTCTATCCGTCCTTTTCTCCCATAGACAAAAAAATATTTCTGAGAGAGGTTCGTAATGTCTTTTGGGAAGATCCGTACGTATTTAAGTACTGTAAGGATCAAATCATAAGATGTTGCATCCCTACACAAGAAAGCAAACTGGTAATAGCATTTTGTCATTCCGAAGCATGTAGTGGCCATTTTTCATCCAGAAAAACCGCTGCAAAAATCCTGCAATGCAGATTTTACTGGCCTACACTTTTCAAAGATGTCCATGCTTTTTTTTTAACTTGTGATAGATGTCAAAGGTTGGAAAATATTTCAAGAAGAAACATGATGCCTCTAAATCCCATTCTGATAATTAAAATTTTTGACTGTTGGGGCATCGATTTTATGGGACTATTTCTCCCCTCCTTTGGCTATCTATACATTTTGGTAGCCGTAGACTATGTATCCAATTGTCAGAATAATGCTCATCAGACGGTAATAAAGTTTTTAAAAGAAAATATTTTATCCCGATTTGGAATCCCAAAATCCATCATAAGTGATGGAGGTGCTCATTTTGTAATTGACCTTTCTGGAATTTGATGAAAAAATACTTGATTTTTTACAAAATTGCAACTCCATACCATCCACAAACTAGTGGACAGACTGAATTGGCTAATCGGGAGATCAAATTAATTTTAGAAAAAATGGTAAATTCAGACCGCAAAGATTGGTCGTCAAGACTAACTGATGCACTCTGGGCATATCGTACTGCTTTTAAAATAATTTTGGGCATGTCTCCTTACCGATTAGTCTTTGGAAAGCTTTGTCACCTACCTATGGAATTGGAACGTAGGGCATACTGGGCTATTAAGACAATGAACTTTGACATGGACAAAGCCGGACTAGCAAGAAAACTTCAGATTAACGAATTGGAGGAACTGAGAAATGAAGCATAAGAAAATGCTAAGATTGCAAAATCCAGGATGAAAAGTTTTTATGACAAGAACATAGTGCGAAAGTCTTTCAAAACTGATCAAAAAGTTCTGTTGTTCAATTCAAGACTCTGCCTTTTTCCTGGTAAGTTGAAATCAAGATGGACTGGACTATACATTGTCGGACAAGTGTTTGAACATGGGGTAGTGAAAGTGGAGAACCCATCGAACGGTAATATCTTTACCGTCAATGGTTAGTGATTAAAACCCTTTGTGGGGGACTTTGTCAAAAATGTGGAGACCATTCTTTTAATAGATCCAAAACAATGCTTTGAGAAAAGTGCCTGCCGACACAAAAAAAGGGCCGGGTCAGGGAGAACCCGGTCCAACCCGAACCATACCACCCCCTTTATAAGACCCCCACCCCCTTTTCCTCTCTTTCCACGCACTTTTGCCCCTTTCCCATTTCTTTTCTTTCTTCTTCTTCTTCTTCTTCTGCTTTTCTTCTTCTTCACTGTTACGATACTCTGGAATCACGACCCAACTCCCAACAACACCATGACCATACTACCTGAAGACCCCATCATTTGTCTCATAATCTGCGTGTGTTTACTCTATTTGTACATGGCTATACTTCTTCTGTCTGCACTCAGAATCATGGATTATCATCCTAACCCAGATCTGCAATGAGATGTTTGATTTGTGTATTTTTCTTGTAGGTTTTGGCTAATGAATAAGATCTCAACCGTTTAACCTCATCCCCAAAGCTCACCAGATTGGTAAATTTGAAACATTGGGGACAATGTTCAGTTTAGGTTGGAGGGGGGGGGGGAGAACTACAGTTTATATGTGTCTGTAGAAAATTTTTAAATTTGTGTTGTTGTTACTGATCTTGATCAGATTGTGTACCGTATTTTGACTACCATGTTTTGCATTATGATGGTCATGTTTGTGGGTCATCTCCAATCGTCTTTGTGATTGGCAGACGTTAAAGAACCAGATAGTGAGTCTTAATAGTATAAAAAGCATAGATGTTAAAATTTTTTGGTTTAGTTTAGAAGTTCTACGCACATTTTCCTCTAATGTGCACACTATGATCATGAGAAAAGCAAGATTGGTAAGAAAGAATGAGATCCGAGAACAAGCAAAACCCCTGTGCGGCCGAAGCACATATGCTAAACGCCGTCATGCCAAAAGACTTGGTGCATGTAAACAATGTGGTAGATACTTTCATGAGAAGAGATATAATCAGTGTTCTGAACCAATTTTCAGTCGCGCACTCGATCGATTAGACTAGATAGTGAATGGGCAGAGTAAGGATTATCCTAACACGTCATCCTATTCTGGTACATTGCTTAACTGATTTGTGAGACAAAAAATTGGGAGAGTTATTGGTTGTTTAGATGGCACAGAGACAGATGAAGACTCAGATTAGAATAGTTGGGATGAAAGCCAAGGGTCCAAATTTCTGTAAAAAAATGTAAAAAAAATAAAATTCCTTTTGTTTTGTACACACTCTTTTGACTGAAATGAAAACATGGGCCGAGTAAGGAATGTCCCAAAATACCAACCTTGAGCTTGGGTAGGGATTTTTCCTGAGATGCCATGAATTTTTGGTTCAAACTTGAATATTTTGCCCTCTTTTATTTTGCATAATGTAGTGTAGAAAAATTTTAAAAATTTTTGAGTTTTGATTCGATGTTCGAACGCCAAGTGACGTTCAAACGTCGCTTGCTTATAGTACTCAGCCTCTGATGAAGTTTCTGATGGAAACTCAAAGTACTGGGAGTTCAGTCCGTTCGAACACCAAAAGAACGTTTGAATGTGATGAACATTCGAATGCCAATAACAAGTTCGAACGATAGAAGCTTACAGTACTTTGGTCTCTGATAGAACTCAAAAGTACTGGGAGCTCACAACATTCGAACGTCATGCATGTTCGAACGATATTTTAAAATTCTTCATACTACATTCGAACGTCAACCACGTTGAAACGATTCTCCTCAGACTATAAATACCTGGATCGTCTTCCTCAGTTCAAAAATCCCAAAAAATTCCAAAATCCTCTAAACCATAGGACCCCTTTTCACTCCCCAGCCCTCAATACTCCACTCATTCCTCATTTCCACCACAAATCAACCACCCAAAAGCTTTTCCACATCAAAAATCCCCAATTTTCACCAAATAACCAAGATTTTTCACAAACTCTCAAGCTCAAAATTGAGAACAACACAATGCCTAGGGTTAAGCTCCCTGCCAGGTGCACTCCACCAGTAAACCAAGAACCCAACTTCGTAGAAGAGGTCATTCAAGAAGGAGAAGGGAAGCAAAAAAAGAAGAGGTACGATCGCACCAGATTTCCTAGTGCTCTTAAAGCTGAGAGGTATGAAATTTTTTTCAAAATCACGTTGTGGTTTGTGAATGAGATGTTGTAATCACTGATTTTGCTGAGTTGGGTTTGTTGGAAGAAATGGAGAAAAGGGAATGGGTGTGGCACTTCAGAAATGGCGGAGATGTTGTTGTTAACTTGGTGAGGGAGTTCTACTCCAACGTCGATATCATCAATGACGTAATCCAAACATATGTACGAGGCAACCACATAGATGTTGATGAGGCATGTCTTTTGGAGGTAAGGAGAGAAATACCTCAGGTACAAAACCCAACGTACCCGCCAAAGAAAAATGTGGCGTTGAATATGGTAGGAAGGGAGTTGACGGGGCTGATTGATTTTTCATGGGGAGGGAGGAAATTTTTAAAACAAGGAGAGCTCACCAACAAATACAAAATGCTTAATTTGATTGCGATGGCAAACCTAACCCCAATAAGAAGAAAAAAAATGAGATTTTGCTCGAGATGGCACGTTTGCTCTATACACTAGGGGCGAGGGCATAGCACCGACCTTCCCTCGTTGATTTTGATTGAAATGAAGAAGGGGTGCGATGCAAAGAGGAGCGCACTTCCATTTGACACACTTGTGACTGAGATATGCACCGATAATGAGCTGAGGGTGAGGCCAAAAATGGACATCCAAAAGCCAATGGGGCCATTGAACAAGGGGTCGTTCAAAAGAAGCCTAGGGCATAGTGGCGTCCTGGCGGCTAGGCAAGAGATGCCCCCTCCTCAAGGAATCGATGAGGTGCAGAAGGAGTTGGACACCAAAGAAGAGAGAGAGAGAGAGCAGCCAGATCAAGCAGGCCCTAGCATGACCACCCGATGTTCTCTATTGGACATCATTCTTAGCATTGAAGCTAAGCAGGATGAGATCCTTAGGCTTTTGAGGGGTGGAGCTGGTGGTGCTAGTAGTGCTAGTGGTCCTGATGGAGGTGGAGGAGAGGATTGATTATTTCTGTTCTTGAGGGGGAGTAGTTGATTTCTGTTCATTATTGTTTGTTGTTTGTTGTTTCTTCTTTGAGTAGTTTTTGGGAAATTTTTGTACTGTTGTGGAGGGGTTTTCTTCTTGATAATTCTTGTGGATATTGTGGATACTTGTACTTATGGGGGATGTATATGTCCTTTTAGAGTTGATTGTGGATAGTTAAAGTTATGTTTTGAATGGATGAATTGCATCATTGATATTATTATAGACACATTATCCTTTATGGAATGAATGATTTAGTTTATCATTTTTATTTGTTTCAAATGCATGTATAGATTAGCACTCTAATTCTTGTTAATAACAAAACAGATGTGGATGTTAAGATTGCTTGTGAAAATGACTGAGCACATGATCAGTTTGACACCTCAACTTAACAACCAAGACATAAAACCTCAATTTGTCAAATGAACATAAGTATTTGTTAAACTTGAAGTACAAGGTGATCAGACTCGAAAATGGAATCGTTATATAACTAACATTCCTTGAAACACCCGACATAATCAGTGGAGATGACAAAGAAAACCATGGTAAGTCTTGAGCTTTACGGTGCTTTTTGAGAGGATATCAACAATTACTCAAAGTAAGCTCTTTCACTTCTGATCTCTTTCAATAATCTTATTAAACTTGTTTAGATTGATGCAACTAAAGTGTTCTATTTTCATAACCCACAGGGAACCTTTGCACATACTTGAGAAAGGATCTTAGACCACCTTTGGATCAACTTTGAGCCTTAGCTAATTCTTTTACAAAAGTATATCCCTAGTCAACCATGCTTGAGCCATAAATGAATGAATTCTTTCTCGCCCGTGTAATGACCAAAGCCACAAAAGCATACATTTACCATATCTTACTATCTAATTTCTTGCACCCTCTTGAAAATCAATATGATAATAGAAAGGCAAGAAAAATAGTAAAGACAATGGTGACTACTGTTCAATAAAAGGAAAATCAGTGGAAACAGCCAAAAGAGAAAAGACACTGTGAGACAGGGAATTGCCAAGAAAGTGAAAAATGAAAAAAATAAAAGAAAGAAATCTCATTCCCAGGCAAAATAATAAGAAATCTAGAAAGAGGTGTGTAACACTGCATAAAAAGATAGCCTTTGATTACCATTAACGTTATTTCATTAGCCACTGGCCTCTGGCCCCATTACAACCTACAAAAAGCCCTAGGTGATCTCAAGTGTGATGCATATGTGTATTATCTACTACAAGTGGGGTGTGTAAACTAGAATTTCTCTATTTGCATCAATATTCTTCCATGAGATTATGCCAAGGTTAAGGTTGTTTTCCTCAAAACTTCACTCTTATACTGATAATGCATGAGATTTTTCGACTGACCATCTTCTGATCACATGCCACTTTTGAGAGACATGTCACCATAATCGGAGCAATTTATTTTGTTGAAAGCATTCCTAGAAAGGCTTGTGTAATCAAAGCTATCCATGGAAGGTGGAAAAAGGGGAATGATCGTTATATACTAATTCTTGTTCCTAGAATGACCATCCCACTACTCAGAGAATCTCAAATGCTAATGTGACAGGTGCTAATTTTTGCATAAAGTGAGTACCAATGGAAGAGAAAAGTAGGTGATAAGTCACGATTGAGGGTTGAGTGTCCCAACGACCATGATGCTAATTCATTTTTAGTCAACAATTTCACATACACACTTGTTTGACTGAAGTTTGTAGGTAGCTTCACTGAAAACCCTCACAAGACAACACTCGTCCACTAGGGTAAATCTAGCGATTCAATGGCTTGTTGCATAAGCTAAACGCATCCGGATGACCTATAAAAAATGCATTAGGAATAGATTTACCTTTCATTGTCTTTGTATTACTAGAGACTAACAATATTTAGATTGGGATGTGATTCAAGCGTAAAGTTAACAATTTTTACTATGCCTTTTTGAACCAATTGTACTTTGATGGAGTTTAAGTAATGACATTTCAGGTCCTAAAGAGAACAAAGGCTCAAGAACAACAAAAATCACACTTCAATGTAACACTAGTACACTAGGGAACAAAATTACAGAAGGTTGGAACAAAGCAAGAACGTTCGAATGTCCTCTGAAACCCTGCAAAGACCAGCTGTTGAGACATGGCGTGTTGTAGTCAACAAAGGGCAAATGCCGAAGTACTTGAGTACCATGTTCGAATGTCCTCTGGAATCTTGAGAAGACTACACCACTGGAACCTGGCATGTTGCAATAAAGAAAGAAGAACCAGAAGTACTTGAGTACCACGTTTGAACGCCACTCCACGTTCGAACGTTGTCTTGAGTGATTGAGGACCAAGTTGCTGAGTGTAAAGTCAAGGTTGTTCAAGACGTATGGAAGTGGCCAAGTTAGTGACCACAGGCCACTTGAGTGGAAGGAATCAAACCCCATCTAGCATTCGAACGTCCTCAAAGCAAAGACACAGACAATGTTTGAACAACATCTCACGTTCGAACATCCTTAAAGAAAAACAGACTTCACATTCAAATGTCAGATCACGTTCAAACGTCCCCTTGCAGACTGCCTGTAGAGTAGTTGATTCCCATGGGTGGCAAACACTATTCACTCATCCTCTCTTATCTCCTACCCCCTTCCCTTCCTTGCCTATAAATACTCCCATGTTGGGAGCTTAAAAAACATTCTTCCTCTTGTAGAGAAAAGGGGGAGCAATCTTTGTTCCTGTAAAGTAAGAGTGTTTTAGTAATCTAGTTCTTGAACATTTCATGTTTATGTTTTCATTTTGCATTTGTATCAACCATGATGGAGGCTTAGACTCCCCTTGTAGTTGTACTTGCTTTTATTTACAAAGTATCAAGAGTTATAGTTCATCTTTTGGTTGTGGTGGAAATCCTCCAAAAGTAATTACCTTTCTTTCACTTTTATTGTTCATGTATTTCACTTCCATTGCTTGAGCATCCTTCTTTCTTAGAAGAGTGAAACTCTTCCACTTTCTAGAGTTTTACCAAAGACGTGAAGGGTGAAAAGTAATTCACTTATTTTCCATTGAAGATAAGCTTTTCTTTAGTTTGCTTCATTTAATTAACATTAATTATATATCAACATAAATCACGTGCAAATTGCACATGTGCAAGTCACTAGTAACCACAAAACAGAGAGACGTAGGAAACTAATCTTTACTATATAGGTTGGAACTGACCCCCGACCTCCTAGTCAGGAGTATCTGGGATAACCATGGGCGGAACTAAGAATGGCTTAGGGGGCCATTACCCCCCTCACATTTTTAAAAATTCCAATAAACACCCCATAAGTTTTAAAAAAACTCTGTTTTTCCTTGGGTACTAAAAAACGTCATCTATAGACAATTTAGTCCATTTGAAAAGACTAATGAATTGATATTTAATAATAAAAGGCTGGGTAATGATTTACACATTATATTTGGCAGGATGAGTTTGATGACAAGGAAATTAAACAAAATGTAATATTGTTGTGAAATTAAATTACAAAGGTGACTTGTATCAAAAGTAACGTGTTAACTTACGACTCTTTTTTACCATCTTATCGTACAAAGCTATTATTTGTGAGGATAATTTATTCAAAATAATTACTTGATATCATAATGTGAGAGTAAAGAATCATGACACCGTCACAACCTAAATTTTAAGATAGTAAGAACTGATCTTTGGATATATGACCCAAAATAGATTTCCAATATTATTTGTATGCAAGTTAATCATGATAAGTTTTGTATAACTGCTAATCTACTTAATAAAATACTTAAATATGCTATTGTTTGACTCTCTTTAGAATAAAATCTTGATTCTGTCTGTGACGATTAATTAGATTGGTAAAAAAGTTAGCAAATTCAAGATTATTACTATTTACTTATTTTATTATTACATAAACGTGAAAAATGCCACTTACCATATATTAATTACACAAATAATAGCTCAAACTTGAACAATCAGTGTTTTAAAACCTCGCCCGGGCCGACAGGTTGACCAGGTGACCCGGTGAACCGGTCCCCTAACCGGGCCAATTTTGTAATTGGACCGTTTGAGCAAAGAACCCAGAATAAAACCAGTGAACTGGTCAAAAAACCGGTGAACCGGTCAAAATCGGACCGGGTTTACAAAACCGGCCAATTTTGTTCCTTTAGTATAAATATGTATTTTTTTTACATTTTTGTGTCTTTTTCTTTTCTCCTTCTGTTTTGTCCTAAATCTTAAATCATTCGTTCAGTGTTTGTTAACTCAAAAATTAAGTTAATACAATTAAATAATTCAAGTTTGAAGGTGGAGGCTGGGCTGTTAATTGAATGCATTGGTTTATTAATTGAGTGTAATTAAGTGATTCAGGCTTGATAATTTTGTTTGATTTAATATATATTAAACATGTTATTTTTATAATTATTTTAATTTTTTAATCTATTTATCATCATTAATAATTATTTTTAATTTTTTTATTATATCACCGGTTCGACTAGCGACTCAATGATTAAACCAAAAATTCATTGACCCGATCCTTTCTCTCTGTCAGTGTTCGGGCCAAATTTTAAAACTATGCGAGCAAGAATAGCTAACCTTTTCGGTTGGTAATCAAATCCAATAGTCAAAAGATGGTTAGGTGGGGACTCGCAGGTATTAACCACGCAGCTTGTACAGACCGGGCATCTACCTCCCCTAGGCCACGGCAATCAGCTCCCGGAAGAATGAGCCACGTCACATCAAAAGTATATGTCTTCAAATGTCCTGACATTTTCTTAGGAATCCTAATAAAGTAAGGGACCATCCAAACAAACTTGAGAAAAAAAAAAAAGAGGTAATGGATGGGGGACCATGCGACCCATGAGGATAAATACCCCCGGACACCTCCGTATTCTTCCCCAAGTAAATACTAAAATTTTTAGGAAATAAAAGATTCCATTAAAATGATCTAGTTAAGTTTTGAAATTGGTGAACCACAATAAGTTTTGAAATTGGTGAACCACAATAAATTGAGCATCTTTATTGTCCATTTGTCTAATTATCATATTTGCAGTCAAACATTCAAGCCTCAAGCTCTCCAGCTTACTCATCATACACGAACTTACTGGATGTCGTTACATTTCTAGTCCACACATCATCAGATACAATCGTACAAGATCATATCATTCAGCAAGCCAAAAGAAAACAGATGTATGAAAAGAAAAAAAAAACAAACACACATGACTCAGATGCAGTGATATTTAACAAATCCCAGCAAATTGGTCTTTGTAAAAACAGAAAATCATTGCTTATTAGCGGATAAGGAACTCAAGTAGGAGAGGCTAGCTTGGAAATAGTTGACCAAATATTCTCTTGGTGGCATACATTCACTGATGACTGGAACTTCCATGAAGTTTTGAGCCCATTCATAGAGTACTGGGAACCTTTGAGGGTCAAGTAGCTTCATGCCCCCAACTTTTTCCATGACTTCGAGCCAACGACACATCCAACCAATCACCAGATCCAGAAATCCGATCTGTTCTCCTCCAAAAAACTTCTTCCCATTGATCTGATTCTCGATAAGCGCTAGCGATTCTTTTGCAGACTGTATAGCCTTCTCCTTCTCTTCTCCTTCGGCCCGACAGGCTCCCCATGCACCAAACACACACTGGACTCCGTGAAATCAGAGAAAAAGAGAGCACGTTATAAGCTCATTTAGTAAATCATTTAGTGTTATCTATGTTCAATATTAGTGCATCAACCTTCCTTTAGCCCCAATGCATTTCTAAGGGTGATGGTCCTTTTTACATGGTTTCGGTCATTACCCAATACAGTCCCTTTAAAAAAGAGCGCATGAAGGAACATATTAGTCGAGGACTTTACCATTATCATCATGCACACAAAAAAAAGTGTTTATCGTCGGAGGCTAACAGTCGTTAGCCCAACACTTTCATCGTTATAACAAATAATAACCCTAAAGTTTTTATAATTTTCCAAGGTAGATCAGTACCATTTGGGGAAAATATCTTTGAATTGAAAAGGCCATAAATCCATGGCTTTAGAGCAACTTCAACTCAGTTCTTCAAAATGGTTATCCTAAATATATTTAAATATTACATTATCTACTTTAACTAGCTATTTTTATAAGTTCACTCCAACAATTCTCTCTATTTTACCTAACTATTTCAACTAATTTTTACAAACTTTCAATAATATAATTTAGGGAGAATTATATTCAGACCCCCTAAGGTTTATCACTTAATCACTTAGACCCCTGACATTTGAAAAATTACACACAGACTCTTTTTAGGCTTGTACTCGCATAACACTTAGACCCCTATTGTAAATATATCAATTAATAAATTACACTTAGACTCCCTTGAAATTTGTAGGTATATAATACTTGGACAAAAAATACTCCAATTAAAAATAAAATATTAAATATTTTAAATTTTATAATTAAAATTCTTATTCTATTGTATCATTTATTGAAATAAAATTAAAAATAAAAATTTATTTTTTTCTTAAAAAATGTAATTAATATACAATTATACTACCTTTTGGAATAAAATTAAAAAATCAAATAAGGGGTCTAAATCATTCATAATAGAACATAAATTTTTCTTCCAAAATTCAAGTTCTATTATATCATTTATTGAAACAAAATCAAAAAAAAATTTAGTTTTTAAAAAAAAATCATAATTAGTATATTATTATACTATCTATTAGAATAAAACTAAAAAATTAAATAAGGGATCAAATTGTAATTGATACAATATCTTTTACCTTTAATTGGGGTAGTTTGGTATTTTAATTTGGTCGTTTAAACAACCAAGTTAAATTTCAACAAACAATATAATTTTATACTAATTACGATTTTTTGAAGAAAAAAATGAATTTTTATTTTAATTTTATTTAAATAAAAGATAAATAGAACATGAATTTTAATCGTAAAATTTAAAATTTAAAATATTTGATATTTTATCTTTGATTGAAGTATTTTTTGTCTAACTATAACATTTTAAATTTAAGGGGTCTAAGTATTATATACCTATAAACTTTAAGGGAGTCTAAGTGTAATTTATTAATAGATATATTTATAGCAAGGGTCTAAGTGTTACACGCGTGTAAACCTCAGGGAATTTGTGTGTAATATTTCAAATGTCAAGGATCTAAGTGATTAAATGACAAATCTCAATGAATATAAATGTAATTCTCCTTATAATTTAAAAATGTCACGTAGTTTAACACGTCAGTGTTAACTATAATGATGACGTAGAATCATCAAAATTTCAAAGTTTGAATTTTGCAATATTCATATTTTCAACGGTATATTTTTGAAAATGTATAAATAAGATTTTTCCCCTCTTATTGTTATATACCTCAATTTCAACCATAGCAATGACAAAAACCATATAATCAATTTGAGATTAATTTTTCAGCCAGATCACTTAAGATTTTATCTGCAGAAATCAAGAATCACCATCATAATTAATCTTTAATTTTAAAGAGGTTGAAAGCATGCTATAATAGTAGTTCTTGATAGCACAAATATATATTATGATATTGATACATCATTGTTCATTGAAAAAAATAAAACAAAAACACTTCTTGCTGTTCTTCTGGAATTCAGACTGACAAGAGAGGGAAAGAGAAGGTGAATTTGGGGGTGAGGAGAGAAGGATTTAGAAAGGGTTGAGCTTGGATTTAGAGAGGTCCGACACAAACCAGAGCACTAAAGGGGTTGTGCACATTTGAGCACTAGGGTTTCAGCTCAAATTTGGGCACTAGGGTTTCAACTCAGATTTTGGTAGAAAAAGAAGGAGATCCATACCTGGGTGAAAGACGAGGAAGACCACCTCTATGATGAAGACGATGAATACCACTTCTGTGATGAAGATGATGAATACCACCTTTTGTGATGAAGATGATGAAGCCACTTTGGCGCAAAAAGGATAGATAGCAAGCGAAAGTGGGTCACCATTTCTGACAAGTGAAAATTGGATTTGGTAAAATAGCTAGTGAGAGAGAGAGAGTGGGTTGGAGAAAAATTTTAGGGATTGGTCCTTCAAAATAGCTAATAATGACCTTTCAACGAGTGGGTTGGAGATGCCTCTAAGGAGCAAAAACACTTGGGCATTCCTAATCTTTGATATTTGGATCTAGATTTCTTAGTTTCAAGTTTTTTGTCAATTTTAGTCGAATTCACTCATTCTTTGGGTCTCAACCATTATTTTTCATTTATCAATGTCATTGCCTGTCAACGGATCGAGTTAAGATCGGATTGATTTCAAAAGTCCCATCTGAATTTGAATATAATAATTCGACGAATTTTATTTTTATGATTCATATTCGAATCTATTAACAATTCAAAATTTTCAATCCAATCCGAATAATTTAATGAACTAAATTTTAACAAATTATATCTAAATTTGAACTAAATTTATTTAAAAAATCCTTTAATTTCTTTAATATTTATATAAAAATATTAAAATAATTCAGATAGAATCAGATATAAATATATCAAAATTCGAATATTTGAAATATAGGATATCGAATTTGAATTTGGAATATCGATAAAAAATATTAATCCATATCTAACTAATTAAATTCTAATTCAAATCAAAATTTAATCAATCGACCGATCTACATCCAAGGAGACCCAATAAGTTTTCCGACGTGATCATATTTGAATTTCAGAATTTTAAAAAATATATATACTCTAAACTTCTCTCTTTGTCTCTCTCTTCCCCCCCCCCCCCCCCCCTCCCCCTCCCTCTTCTTGGTGTGGATGTGTGAGAACACTTAAGTGGAAAAATAAAGTCACAAAAAGATAAAGCTAGGGTAAAATCATGTACCTTGTCATCAGCAAATCTAGCCCAAAAGCGAACCATTGCCCTCTCATATGGGTCTTGAGGCAACAAAGGGTACTCCTTCCAGGTTTCATCAATATATTCGAGGATGACAAGTGACTCAGGAATGGCTTTGTCGTCGTGAACTAGCACTGGGACTTTCTTGTGTACAGGGTTGTACTTAAGAAGCAGAGGGCTCTTGTTTCTTAAATCTTCCTTGATGTATTCATACTCCACACCCTTGAGCTTTAAAGCCCACTCAATCCTGGTGCAAAAAAGACTTGTAGTAGCTCCTATCACCTTCACTTTGCCCATCTGATTTAATTTCGAAAACCAGTGATGAAGTTCCAGTTTCTGATGGGGTTAACCTTTTATAGTCAAGTTTTAGACCAGACCAAGGAAAAATTACACTTTAACCCTTTCAATATGAACCATACATATTTTACATTTTTCCCACAACTGTTATCTTTCTCATTATATTTTCAACTACAGTAATTGATTTCACACCGTCTAAATGATTACATTAGTTACAAATTTGATAGAGAGATGTCTCATTTTGTCCTCTAAATTATATAATTTTGTTTCACATGTCCCAACCATGGACTTTCAGTCTAAAAGATAATAAACATTTTCTTTTGGGTGTAGTATCAAACCAATTAAAATTGTTGACTAAAAAATATGAGAAATTTAATAGTTTAATGTGCAATGTGAAATTGAGATCATAGTTAACAGTATTAAAGTGTTACATTGCATGTATATTATTTTTTTGTTCCGGTCTAACACTGAAATTTAATTAAAAATTCAAGTTAGATTTTCTTTGAAAAGTAAACCTTGGTGGGCTGCCGCTACAATTTGACTTCAGCTTTTGACTTTGGAGTCCCGCTACCAAAAAAAATGGCACTATAGTTTTATATTTTAATCACTAAAAATATGACAACATTTTTTATATTTTATTTTTTTAATTAATAATTATAAATCATCTAATTTAAAATTAATAATTGAAATTAATATGTACGATTCAGTGCTTTAGGCTTACCATTGACTTTGTGGAACCAAAGGCAGCATAAGGTAAGGGCATTTGAACAAAGCGCTTTTAGCATTTTGGCACTCAGTTTCTTCCTGGAAAGGGCTGATGTAGAACTCAATATAAAAATAACAGAAAGTTCAACAGGCTGGCCAGAGCCAAACAATACGGCGATTCCACATGTCACGACTCACGAGCCAATTTCACACAACGCTAGCTGCGTTTGAATTTCTTAGTCCCGTTTATAAAACCCAATTCTTTCGGTACGCGACAGATAAAAAATCCGATGCAAGATTGTGTAATGAATTTTTTTTTTAGTTTAATTATCAGGGATGTTTAAACTAGTTTATATATATTTTGATTAATTTTTTTTATAGTTCAGACAAAGGCAGGTTATCAACGCCCATGTGAGAATTAAGGTATTCGTGAGAGATAAATTCATTCTGTGCAAAACAAATTGTTAAAATTTAAATTCAACGTTTAAATTTACGATTCGTCCTTAATATCATTTAAACTATTTAATCTCTATCAACAAATATTTTAGTAGTCTTTTAACATTTACCAAATATTACATATAACATTTATTTCATATTTTTTTTCTCTCAAAAATATCAATTTTTTTGTACAACCCTCGGTACTAGACAACTCAATCAATACATCACACTCTCCAATTACAAATAATCTCATTAGTCTACACTTATTTTTTTTTTCTCTCTTTTCATTTTAATTTTAATTATATAATAAAATTTAAATTACTATTTAAAATATAAATATTATACAATTAATGTTTTTTAGTATTGCATAGTGTCTTTAGGTATAGGGTTATCGCTAGTTTATTTAATATTATAGCTAACAAATTGAATTCTCAACTTATTAAAGGACTAGAACAGTTAAAATTAATTCAATATTCATCTACTTTAATATAATGATACAAAATTCATCACAAAAAATTTTTACAGCCTAAAAATATCATCTATTTTGTACGACCTTCAATATCAAACAACTTAATCAACCATCAACACATTTTTCCAGTGCCAAAAAATTCGATTAATTCACACATACATTTCCCTTCTACTTCTCTCTTTACTTTAATTTTAAATTGTGTGATTTAAAAAATAAATTATTAATTAATATATAAATATTATAACATTAATGTCCAATTTTAATATTGTAGAGTGTCTTGAAACATAGGGTTATTAAACATGGGATCAATATACAGTAAAAGAATAATAGAACCTGAGGAAATAGACTGTAAAAAGAAAGCAAAATCATGGTCACTGACACAAAAACCAAAGTAACAAATAACCAAAGAAAATTTGGCAAACCATGTCCTAGGAGTCTGTTTAAGGCTATATAAAGCTCGGTGAAGTAGACATACTTGATCTAGACAATGAGGCAAGCCAGGAGGAAGAGTCAAAAAAACCACTTCACTTAAAGTCTCCATGAAGAAAGACATTTTTCATATCCATCTGAGACAAACTCCATCTGCAAATGATAGCAACTGTGCAAACAGTGTTCACCTTTGCAACTGGACCAAAAGTTTCATCATAGTATAGACCACACTCTTGAGCAAAACCCTTAGCTACTAATCGGACTTTACATTGTTCCATAGAACTATCAGACTTGGTTTTTATCTTAAAAACTCACTTACAATCAATGGTGCATTTAGAATATGATAAAGACACTAGCTCTCAAGTTTTGATCTTATGTAAGGCAGACAACTCTTCATCCATAGCATGTTTCCAAAGTAGATCAAGTAAAGCCTCCTTGTAGGAGGTGGGTTCAATTAGGAGTGAATAGAAGTAAGAAAAGAATGAAAGGTAGAAGAACAACAAGTGTGACTCTAACCAAACCTTCTTGGACATTTGCGATTTTGTTAAGGATAGCGTGAGGTATAATCCACAGTGTCTGAACCTGATTGGGTGGCAGAATGAGAAAGGGAATGCACCGCATTCGTAGAGGAGATAACTGAAATCCTGCGAACATATGTATGTGCAATAGGGGGACATGGGATAGTCAACTAAAAAGAGGAAGAATTTGACACAATTAAATCACCCACATATGTGTCATGAGGAACATTAGTAGGAAATGAAACAATGTGTAGCATATAAGATTTATTCAATGGGGAAAAACTAGATGGAATTGAAAATAATGGAATATGCTCCATAAAGACAACATAGCAAGAGATATACATTTTGTGGGTAATACAATCATAGCAATGATACCCTTTTTGACCCTTAGCACAACCAAGAAAGGCACGTAAAGCTGAACGAGTAGAAAGTTTTGTAAGAGGAACACTACGGAGCAAAACAAAGTAAGCACAACACACATAAAGAAAAATAGCTAGGCGGCTTACCATACGAATTTTCAAATTGAGAGACGCCAGAGGTTAGAACAGTAGAAATGCAATTGATCAAATGAACTACTGTAAGAACTACTTGTTGGAACAGAGATCTCAAGAGCCGTTGATAGCACGTATGTGTCGAATATCAAAATTTTTCCTTTAATACCATATAAGGCGGAATTGGGGTTTACATTCGAGATCCCTCGGAATTGATCTCGTCTTAGCACGATCGCAGAACATAATCAACAAGCAATCGAAGGACAACTCAATGAACCTCGCGTCCTTCTACCATATATCCCCAAACATCATAATCGGGATGCAATGTGGGCTACCAAGACTTCCAAATCCTTGCTCTCTCTTTCAGCCTCTCTCAAAACGTGAGAAAAGAATGGATGCTAAATAAGAGAGCCTAAACGTCTATATATATAGGCTATGACAAAGACCCTAAGAAGAAATAAGGACCTAACGTCCAATGGGCTTAGGAATCCTATGTTCAACCCAAAACAAACATCCTATAACCCATTAATAATAAGTCAGTCCATTAAAGAATTATTATTGATTTTCTGAGGCTTATCTCAAAATTATATTTGAGAACCTTATTATTAAATGCTTAATAATCTTCCCACGTTTAAGATTACAGATGTCCATTAAATAAATAAATTATTGATAATTATATTTAATTAACTTTTTTTATTCCTTGAGACCTTACCACTTAACTTATTTGTCATGTCAGATAATTAAATCAACCTGCAGGGTTTGACATGGATAAGACTTATGAGTTTCCTTAAAAGGACATCATCAACCCATTTAAATACTAGGATATGGTTTCCTTAAATATTTAATTTCTACCATACAAATAACATCATCTCCCAATTCACCGAGCTTATTGACTCAATATAAATCTCACTCATTGATGAATTAAAATGACAAACATTATATGTACGTGACAATTAAATATTTTGTGATTTAGAGTATAAGCAATCATAATAATCATAAGATATTTATTATTTTATTGAATCAGTAAAAGATAATAACCTCAACATGAGTATGTTCAATACACAAAGTGTACTAGTACAATAATTCGAGACATCAAATAGTCTCTTATAGTCAAGACAAACTATACCAAAATATTACACTACAATTATATCAATAGTGCGTCCAATCCTATTTAGGATTGTGAACATATACTCAAATTATACAATGATCTAATAATCTGGTCTTTTGTGTATAAGCCGAACTCTACACACCAGATTATCTATAATGTAAAATATAAGACATACATGCATAACATATATTAAATATAACGCAAACAGTCCATACAGATTCTTAATAAAATGAATTTTTTTTATTAATTAATAAAATGAGCTTCAATACAAAAAATAAGTTTTTAGTATACTACTCTATCACTACTTTCCCCCAAAATGAGCTGGGAACATGTGTTGATAATAGACGGGAGCATATTTTTTTGAGAATATAAAGGTGTTTATGTTTGATAACACCATTTTGATTAGGTATGTCAGTGCAAGAGGATTGATAAAGTGTAGAATCAAATTTCACCAAATCACAAAAAGAATTAAGATTCTATTCACCCCTCTGATCACACCCAAAATTATAATGATAGTAGAAAATTGAGTGTGGACCATGTTACAAAAAAAAGTGAAGATTGAAAAAAATTCAGACCAATGTTTCATCAAGTATACCCAACACTACCTCGTATAATCATCAATAAAGGAAACAAAAATCTAGACTATTCTTTTGTAGGAACAGGAGCCAGTCCTTATACATCAGAATAAACAAGATCAAATGAGACAAAAGAACAAGTAACACTTTTATTGAAAGATAATGTACTAAATTTAGCCAACTTGTATCCACTCAAATCAGAAATGTCACGACTTTCTAAATTACCCAAACTATTAGTAGAAGATAAAAATTTTAAACGAGAATGAGAAACATGATCAATGCGAGAATGCCATAAATGAAAACTAGATGAATTTGGACTCAAATGAAATGAAGATAAATCATTAGTAGAAGCAGCAACATCGGGGACATGAAGCTCCTTCAACACATATAGCCCTCCCTTTATACGATCTGTCCCAATCAGCTTTTTAGACCTTGGATCCTACAAAATACAGTCAAAGGAAGAGAAATGAATCCAAAATCCAGAGTCAAATAGTTGACTGATTGAAATTAAATTCAAAGTAAGTTAAGGAATATAATAAACATCTGAAAAATGTAAGGTTGGAAGAAATAATTGTCCCAACATCAACTATCGACATTTGAGAGCCATTAGCGGCAAGTACAGGTACAGATGGAGGAAAAACAATACATGCAAATAAAGAAGAGTCACTAGTCATATGATGTGTGGCATTTGAGTCAAAAATCCAAGCAGTTCGAGATATACCTGAAGGACATGAACTAAACGAACCTATACTGGGAGAAACTATGAGAGCACTTGGCTGATGGAGAAAGAGAAAATTCTATAGCTGATTTGCAAGCATAGTCAAGGTGGGAGCTGATGAGGTAGACTCATCCACTTGTGGTGCAACAGTTGTTGTATGACGATCTTTGGACTTAAATAGCTAATTTTGAAACCCTTTTGCATTCCTATTCACCAACTTAGGACATTGAGCTTTTAAGTGACCCTTTTTCATGATAAAAATTACACTCATCATAAGAAGCCCGACTTCAATATTTGTTTTGGGAATTAGATGTCATTTTGGAAGGAGCAGTCAATACAGTCTAATTAGGCAATAGAAGAAGACCATTTTCAAAAAGGGTTTTGAGGCGAACCTCTTCAGCTAAGAGCTCATTAATAACTACATCTACTAAAGGGAGTGGGTGACAATCAAGAATGGAACTACAAAGTCCCTCAAATTCATCTCTAAGGGCCATCAAAAATTGTACCAGCCTCTGCTCCTCTCTAAAAGTGTGATATATCAAATTAGTGCTCAACTCAATGGGTTCAGTAAATGGTAGCTAATACCAAAATCCATTTATAACTTAGTAGAATTCTTGTATGTTTTTGTCCCCTTGACGTGCATCTCGAATCTCATGTTGTAGCTGATATATCTTTGCAAAATTAGATGGGACAAAGAGTGTGGCAAAATAATCCCAAATTTCCTTGGCTGTGCTAAACTTGGCTAGATGAACCCCAATGGTCTAATCAACTTAGTTACTGATCCAGGTGATAATTTTAACATTGTTGATATCCCAAGTGCTCTTCAAATTAGCATACTTTTCTACCTTAGTATCAATTGGATCATGTGAATCGCCACTAATAAAATTCCACATGTCCTTCCCCCAACAAAATTTCTTTTCGTAAAATAAGCCTAGTAAACATAATTGCCACCAGTTAATCTCACACTAATGGCCTAAAGCAAATCATAATTTTCACTTGTCATGGGTCAATAAAAGAGTAGCACTAATAATTATCAAGATATGCTCAAACAAATCCCAGTAGCCAACCAAAAAAAAACCAAAACAAATAAATTTAGGAAATACACTCAGAAACAAAAATATGAACAAATAAATCAAACACACAGGAGTGCCCAACCAAAGAGAAAACTAGAACAAGTAGAAGATGGAACCCAAACCAAGCAATCACATAGTAGTACCAAGCAGGAGAAAGCCCCCACTGCTAAAGTAACCCAAAACCAGTAGAAGGCAGAACCAATATTGTTGAAGCCACCCAGAACCAACAGAACTATTACAAAAACTAGAAACAAGGGAAACACCCACTATCAATCTCCTCTATTAACCAAAACTCCTCCAAATACTTTAGGTTCCCCAATAGGCGATGAAGAAGGTTGAGTTACACCACTTAGAGACGATTCAAACCAGAAATTTAGGAAAAAAAACCCTAAATCTAACAGATCAAAAAAATTTGGCATATATTTTTGAAAATATTCAAAATATATAAACACCTACTAGATGAGGTCAAAATAAAAAATGAGGCACTCCAATGGAAACCTCATGCAAAATCGATCCAAATGGTGGTCTTTACGATCAAAAATTGGTAATGTTAGCATGACATCATCTCCGACAATTGCTTGATTGGTTTTCCCTAATCATGTTGGCATTTTAAGACAAAGTCAATCAACTATCCACATGGAGTCTAGCCAAAGCAAGCATAATGAGATTATTGAATATATTTTGAATTTGAAAAATTATTCCTATAAGTAAATGTAAGTTCCCTCCAATAAGGATTGACACTAGAGCTCACATGGGTACTTACTTCATCTCCACTATGTATGTCAAGCTCTAAAATGTGGCTCCAATCATTAAATTGCCGAAATTACACATTCAATGTACACTATAGTTGAGTTTGAAAGAAAACACATATGTGATACTTTGATATATGATACACTTCTATGGTGTACTCATGTGTTCAAAGTTCAAAATGAAGATTAAGCAATCACAAATCTCATAACAATTAGTATAGACGAATATAATTAAATATTAGATATTTTCTACAAAAAATGTCCAAAATTTTCACATTTTAAACTATTATATACAAAAAGTTGTGGAACATGTAAATGGTGTACCTCACCCCTCAATTTGAATCATGCATTGTCCTCAATGCACAAGGAATCATGCGATAAGAAAAACGAAAGTAATATGGGAAATAAGATACTCTTTTTTTTTTTTCTTGTCTTTTTTCTTTTTTTGATATAAACATAAAAGGGAAAATGAAACACAAAAAACGTGTTTACACCCCCCAACTTAGACTCGAATATGATACTAAATAAGATTTGTGACGATGATGTTCAAAATGAATTTAGTCCAAATTAGGACGAGGTAAACAACTTCATGCTAAAACATACACTACAACATCATCAAAATAAAAATATAACAAATAAAAGAAATCTAACTACTATGTACGTGAAAACAAAATAAAAAGAGCTCATGTAAATCCAACTTTAATTCGAATATGAGTTTGTGTGCATTGATTTTTTTTGATTTTAAATTTTTTTTGGGTGTATAAATGCCTTTCCTAACCAATCTATTCAACAATTCCAAAAGTAATGATTCAAAATTCTCAACAAATAGAGGTGCACACAAGTTTATGCAATTCCAACAATGGAGTTTCTCTTTATAAATTTCTACACTTGACTCCATTTCAAAGCAACCCCCAAGTTGAAAGTTGTGAACCCCAACTCCACTCTTTGATGGCAAATTGACATTGTACTTATTAGCCTCTATGAGATAATAACTTCATTAAATTTTCATAATTAATAGTGGTGGGAGATTCAACATCAATTTGCATTCCATAAAAATAATCATCCTCAATACATTGACTATGCTAAAGATGTTGTTCTCCATACCTAGTAATTATGACATTAGTCAATGTAATAAGGTCATCTCTAATTTCAGAAAATTATTGCGCTGCTTGGGCATTGACTTCTATTTGGTATTGCATAAACTTGCAAGGAGTATTTTTCAATTCTTGTTTGGTTGAGTCCTCATATGTTGGATAGTGGTAAAATTCATTTGGTGGTGTGAGATCGGATGAAAAACTATAAGGTCTGTTCTCCCAATCATAACTCGGATAACTCGTTGCAACATAATGATCGAGGTAAAATTTTTCGGGGCCCAATATTAAAATTGATCCTTCACATGCAAAGTCTTGAACTGTATAATTTAATGGGCACTCACTAGTGATGTGCTCATACTCATCACAAATCTCGCACACATTTTCAAAATTTGGGGCATTTAACAAATTTTCATAAAAAATTAGGAAACATAACATAAAGCACAACTACAACAAAATATTTACAATCGAGACGACATACCTTGGCTCGTGATGAAAATCATGAGACTTACCTATGCCCTCCCAATTCACCTTTGAAACTTGACACTTAGCCTTCCCCGGCAATGACACAAAAAATACTTGTTTGGTTTTCCCTAATGTCCAAATATGAGCCCGAATTGTGTGTATATGGTTTATATAAGTTGGTGAGTGTCACTCTCCCTCGGGTTTGATGCAAAAAATTGGAAAAATTGTGTATGTGAACAAAAACGTGTGTGTATGCAATAGTGCTCCCCAAGTGTAGAGAGACTAGCAATGTCGTGTTTTATTTGAAATGGGTATTCCAAGGTCGTCTCCTCAGGGAAGAAAATGTCAAATGTTTTTGAAAAGTGATTTGTAAAGAAATGAAAATTGGAAAGTCATGTGAATTGTGTTTTGGTGAGTTATGTTTTGATAAAAATGCAAGAAAGCAAGGTTGGCTAATCCATAGAGGTCATTCCAATGGGAATACCAAATCGACTCAATGTATTCAACCAATAGTGCCTTGGTGTTTGATTGATTCATAGGAAGTGAGGGACTAATGTGGTTATGTTGGAAAAAAGAATACCCCGTGACAAGTCTATAGTGTATTAAGAGCCCACAATCACGTCCACACTCAATATAGTCAAACCAAACACTTTACATTACAATGAAGAATGAAAGAGAGTTGATTTCACATACCTAAGAGAAAGTTTTCCTTGGATTAGCCAACAAAAAGTCTAGCTACTCATTGTAAAGGCAAGAACAAACATAATATAAAGCAACATGGTAGTGAAATAAAACATGAAACTTGTATTGATGCAAGAAAAGGTTAAAACTACAAGTACCGAAAATACAAACCTTGAAGATAAACTACCCAAATGTAGAAATGAAAATACAAGAACACTTAACTAAGCTTGATTACAACCTAAATAAAAGAGTTTAAAGTGAAAGATGGAAAGATTACAAGTAAAATAAAGCTTACTACAATGAAAATGGTGAAGGAAATGTAAAAATCTAACTTTCTCTCTCTAAAACTTCATCTTCAACCTTGAAGCTTCTCTCTCTAAAAGCATGTAAAATATCAATAATGGTGTAAGACTCCTTGGATTTCGTCCATCCTCTCTCCCTTAGCATGTGTGAACTAAATTGGAATGATTGGAGAGAGGTTGGACACTTGAACAAGCAAATTCAATCCAAGCATGCTCCTCCAATGCTTTCCAAACCACCCCTCTCTCTCTCTCTATCTCTCTCTTTCTCTCTCTCTCTCTTTCCTCCCCACTCGCTCATGCTTCAAATCTGAGTTTTTGGGATTTGGAGATCATCATGAGCTGTCAAAAATGTCAGAGCATAGTTTAGAGGATAAAAGGTGGGCCCCTGTGGTTGGTGGAGTCGTGTGGGGAAGTATTTGGGATTTCTAGGCAAGTTCTACTAGTAGGTCGTGGGATTTCTACCGGTTGATAACTTCCAGTAAGGTCTTCTATCGATAGGTTTTAAGGTTCTACCAGTAGGTCGTAAGGGGGATGCTAGCTAATGATCAGTTTTCGTAAATTTATCATAACTTTTGATTCCATCGTCCAATTGAGCTAAAATTTTGATACAAGATAGAGGACACCCAGATATACAACTTTCATGTTTTGTACTTTTTCAAATTAGAAGTTGATCATGATAAAAAAATGGAATATACTGGGGTACTACTACCAATTAGTTCAGGTGCCGGTACCAAAACTCCAGTAGGCTTAGATACCGGTACCTATGATATCAAGTACCGCTACCTCCTTAATTTATTTCATTTTAAAGCCTTTTAATTCTCATTTAATGTGTTCATCTCTTCACCACATATCCACATTTTGTTGCAAGGTTCCGAAAGCCATTATTTATCCTATGATTACCTGCAACATCAAAATTTTCACATTGTTCATAAATTTGACAAACTCGAAGTAATTAAATGTAAAGTTAAGTTAAAATGCATGTAATGAGGCCGTTAAATATGCAATATTAAGTGCTCATCAGCAATGCTGATGTCAATTTCTGGCAGCCAAAAAAAGTTGCCTTTCAGTTTTATTTATTTATTTATTTCGGATCACAACTGCTTTGATACCATGTTAGAATTGATCAACAAAGATAAGAAAAGAGAGAATAGAGAAGAGAATGAGAAAAAAATATTTTTAGACTTAACAAGTCTATAATTGTAATTAACCTAGAAGTACATAAAGAAAGCCTTATATAGTTGCGCAACACAACATAAAGTAAATACTTAAACTACCCTTATTATTAATTCTCTAACAAGTACTAGTAGTCAAATATAACACGTACTTCCACTTATTCAAGCTATTTTATTGCATTTATTTATTTATTTTTTCATATTGTAGTTTACATAATTTGATAAAAGAAAAATGAAAAATGAAGTGATGCTTATGATTATAGAGGTGACAAATGGGTGGATTGTGTTGGTTATGAGCTGAGTTAAATTAGATTGGGTCAAAGTAAATCTAATTTATTTTTCACTCATGTATTAAAATGGGTAATGATGAGTTGGGTTAAACCCATCAATCCATAAAATAATTAAAACTCTTAATAGATACACACTAGTATACTAAAGTACACATATACACATACACTAATACATTAAAATACACACACACACATTGATACACCAAAATACACACACACACACACAATAAAACATGGGTCATAGGTCGGGGATCATGGACCGTATTATGACATAGGTCAGTCCATGGGTCATGGTGTGGCACCCCAAAATACGGGAGTTCATTCTCAATTCGTTGAACACCCATCAACTTGTAGAATACTCATGGATACCGTATAACCTAGTACCATACCGTTATGCCTCATTTTTTGAGATCCATAATTAAATGAAATTCAAACAGAGTCTCTTATTACGGGGAGTTCTGTCCAATATACAACTTGTGCATACAACACCAATATGACTATTCCAAGATCCAACATCCCAAAGCCTAAGTATTTGACATTAACCATTCATCCCCAACCATTCTTATGCAACATCCATGCATTAAAAGAATAAATATCCATACATAAAATCCTATTACAAGCCCTTAACAAAATACAAGTTTTTTTTACTTAGATTTATACAAGGCCAAAATATAGATGTACACAAGGGACCAACAAAATTATAACGGGGGCCAGAGCTTGACTTTGTTCTCAAAGTGGTATCGTAGGAGGGCTGCTAATGAAAGCTCACCCAATACTTGAAAAATGTTCCCACAATGGGGTAAGCCAAAGCTTAGCAAGGTATCTCCTACAGAGAAGACCTCTCAATCCCAATTCATATGATATGAATGTGCACCAAACACAATAAACATATATCTCAAGTAATATATGAATGCTACCATGCATGCGAAACATGAATGATGCTTTGTAAATGCATGTCTAACGTCAAACACACTCCCGAATTGTCATGCACGACACATGCTACAATGCCATAACATGAACTGGACATTTCAAGCCCGGCCGTTGATGCTAAGCATCCAATAACCATTTATCAATACTTGTATCTTTCTTGTATAGGTAATTTATGGACATCACACCAACAGGTTACCAACTGACAAAGACATTCGAGGGCATTCCACCTCTGATTTCGAGTATACCGACACACTTTTTTGGAATTACACCATTGGGAAAAGTGTGAGAACCAAGTAAGTAGGCCTTGCATTCAAGAGAGAATCTATCCCTTCTTGCTATACCCGACACATTTTCCATGCAATTTTCCATGTGACTCAATTAGATGTCTGTCCAATTTTCGTGAGCCCACCACTCAACTCACCATCTAGTGATTGACCCAACCCATGCACATACATTCACACTCATGCCAATACCCATGAATGTAGTGTAACTCGTGTATATGCAATGTAATGTAGAATGACAATTCTATTCCATCACAATGCTAACTAGATTATGTAAGTATGTGACAACATCTCATATGCATCAACATGTTAATTATATCACGAGGCATATAATAACATTTCATTAACATCACTAAGCATGTTATAAGTAATATCAATTCAAATAACACACTTGAACATACTTTGGCATTTTAGTAAACACCCATAAGGCATGAACTATAAATATATAGCATAGCCATTCATACCCACTCACATTTAACATGTTCAACACCCAAAATCAAATAGAATTAAGCATAATATGCTCATTATTTTATCCAAACATCCCACTAGTTACACTAGATACATGGTAGATATATAAATATTTTACATAACCCTACCCATACCATATACAACTTGAAATTGAGAGTAATCCTAAATAGGAGGAAACTCTCACCTTTGAAGTGTAAACAAGAAGATCCCTCTAGACTACCCAAAGCAAGTCCTTCAAAGTCCTAGCCCCAAAACTCTTGATTTTTGAAAGTGATGGAAAATAGTTGTTGTTGGTGTTGACACGTTACCCTTATCGAATAGAATAACTTTAATTCTTGATTGATCGAATTCCAACAATCGAATCAAAAGTTATGAACGAAAGAAGAAGGAAAAGCTTGAAAAAGATGACTTATCTCTCTCGAACAAAAGAAAATGCAAGACAAATGGGGGAAAATATGATTTTTCCCCTTTATATACTCTTCCATACTTGGCTCACAATGCACCACATGTCACCAATTGCTTGGTTGAAAATTCTAGAGAGCCAATCACAATGCAACACTTATCCAATTGGATAATGTTCTTTAAAATGTATAGATCATTTATATTGTGGGTCCCACAAATAAAACTAAGTTTCTGAAATTAAATCGCATGTCGTCTAATTGCACGCTTTGCCTCGTTTTACACAAAAATTCTGATTGTCTTAGAACTTAATGAAATTTGACTAGTTAATTCAATTTTGCGAGACAAATCCAACAGTGAAATCCATTTCATCATTTGAGTTATTTAAAAATTCAAAATTTTAAATATATTTAAACAGCTTAATTAACGTATTATCTCTTTAATTAAGATTTTAAATTTTTTTGGGTTTTACAAATGGGTCGGGTCATAAAATAAATAACCCGAAAAATAATTAAAAGTCTTAATAGATACATATTAGTACACTAAAATACACACACACACGCACAACACACACTATTATACTAAAATACATACACACACACACTACTCTCTCTCTCTCTCTCTCATTATTACTCTAAAATACATAACACACTACTCCCTTCCCCTCTCTCTCTCTCTCTCTTTGCCCCTTCTGTTTCTGTTCCGAATGGACGAAGAATGTTCACTCATTTTAGAACAAAATAAAATTAAATCACATAATTTATGAAGTAGACGAACACAATTTTTTTTGTGAAATTTGTAAGGAAAGTATATCATTATGAGGACTATGAAACTAAAAACGATATCTAATTTAAAAATTGATTTAGTTTTTGAGAAAGTAAAAAACATATTGTTGAGTGGACATACAATATGAGAAATGAGCCACAATTGAGGGGTCAAAGTATGATTTGTGGAAATATATTCCACCCTGTGATGCTGTTGCATTATAGTAGTACACATATAAAATGACTATATGTTGTCTAGTAGAAATAGAGACGAATTATAAACTCAGACGTCTTGAATTTGACATTAGACAACTCCCTTGGGGTTAAGCCACAAGAGGTTTATTTTTCATGAATTTCATAGTCTCGGCATAAATGACTTGTTTTTAGTCGAACCAAAATATTATATTTAGGAACATTCTGTGTAGGTTTGCTTTATTATTTTTTTTTGGTGCAAACTGTGTTGGACTTCTCGTGATGGGAAAATGCTGATCACATGAAGCAAAGTTGTTTTCAACAATGCAGCTGGAGCACAAACCCAAGTGGGGCATAGGAAAGCTAAATGCGTAAATGAAACTAGGTCCTCCGGTGAAATTAATAGTCGTAATTATTAAGTATATATTTTAAGTTCACTTATTAAGTCCATATAACATTGTCCATTTAAATCCATTTTAACATAGAAAATTAAACTAAATAATAATACTCAACCTGATTATAATTCATGTTAATGAAAATAGGTATCCAACCCATTTATTCGTGCACGGGTTGATGGGTTAAAATTGCCACCCATTTAGGACCATTGTGATGATCTATGCTATCATATTCGAGATCCAAACGGAAGAGAAATTGCCTAGAAACTTACAAATATGCGATAAACTAAATCCAACTGACATGGGAATTCGTGGTCTGCTATTCTTAATTATGGTATTTTTTTTTTATGAAAGATATATGGAATCAAATGCACAAATTTAATTACTCGTCCATCGTCAACAAAAAATCACAGGAATCCAAGAAAGCCAATAAACCCAATTTCATATCCACCTTTAAAAGGGCTTGATTATGGTAGTTTAGAGGATGCCTCAGATTATCTAAAGTAAGGTGAAGCATTTTGTCCTCACCTGATACATTCAGAGAATCTTTTAGTGCTGATTTTTTTCACATGCAAGTGGAAGAAAATTATCAAAACCGGATATTAGTTTGCTGGTTTTCTTCGGTAGTTCCTATTGCGTATGGGCTTGTGTGGGTCTATTTGTGCGTGAGAGAGAGAAGAGAGAGAGAAAGGGGGCCAATAAAAAATGTCTTGAGGTAGTAAATTTTAGTAAGAATTGGGGGTTAGTCTTATTTAAGAGAATTATAAGATTTAAAGTTCTAATCTTAAATATATTTATTATTAAGTTTTAAATTAGTAATCTTATTCAGTAGTTAGGTCCATTATGAATTTCTTCTTTTTTTTTTTTTATCACGTTAAAATAAATTTTAATAATTGATTTTCCTATTTTCTCTATTTCGAAGTCAAATATGAAATTCAAAAATTCTCTATCATCTCTCTCTGTTCCATGTCGCCATCTCCATCTCCATCTCCATATCTTCCTCCCCATATTTTATCTACGACACCTCACCATT
>CAUOFW020002909.1:0-42306 GCA_963454935.2 Ilex paraguariensis
GACACCACACAAAATGGTGTAGCGTGAAAGGATGAACGTAACGATAGCCGAGAAAGCTCGGTGTCTCAGGTTGAATGCAGGGCTTGCAAAGAATTTCTGGGCAGAGGCAGTGAATATGGACATGTTTCTTGATTAACAGATCACCGAGGGCAGCACTAGATGGAAAAGTATCAGAGGAGGTGTGGACAGGCCAATGAGGTAGACTACTTCTGGTTTGAGAGTGTTTGGATGTCCACCCTATGTACATGTTTCTAGTGAGGAGAGGTCGAAGCTTGATGCGAAGTCTAGACAGTGTATCTTTCTGGGATATCAGAAAGGAGTGAAAGGCTTCAAGCTCTGGGATCGGAAGGCAAACAAGATGGTGATCAGTAGAGATGTGATTTTGATGAAAAAGCCATGTTTGCAGCGTACTCCAGGAAGAAGAGAAACAAGTACCAGAAAACTGTAGCACTAATGACCATGTGGTGCAGGTGGAGCTAGAGAATCATGGTAGAGAAGAGGATGTTCAGCATGTAGAGCGTTCTATCTCAGGTGATCAACAACATCATAGTATAGCCACAGACAGGCCCAAACGCAATATCAAGCCACCTACCAGGTATGTTTTTGAAGATTTGGTTTTCTTATGCGCTTATTACTAGTAGCGGGGATCCTACAACTTTTCAGGAGGCAGTACAAAGCCAAGAGAAAAGTAGATGGATGGGTGCTATGGTGGAGGAGATGGAGTCTCTGCATAAGAACCAGACGTGGGAGTTGGTGGAGCTTCCCGAGGGGAAGAGAGCAATAGGGTGTATAAGAAGAAAGAAGCAGTATCAGAAAAGGAGGGAGAAAAATTCAAGGCTCGTCTAGTAGCAAAGGGTTACTCACAGAGAAAAGGGGTTGACTATGATGAGATCTTCTCCCCCGTGGTCAGACACACTTCCATCAGGACAGTGTTGGCACTAGTAGCACATTCAGATATGCAGTTGGAGCAGATGGATGTAAAGACAGCTTTCCTTCATGGCGACTTGGAGGAACGGATTTACATGGTACAGCCAGAAGGGTTTCAGTCTCCCTGAGAGGAACATTTGGTCTGTAATTTGAAGAAATCACTTTATGGGCTGAAGCAGTCTCCGAGGCAGTGGTACAAACGATTTGACTCTTACATGATCCGAATTGGCTACAAAAGGTGTGAGTATGATTGTTGTGTCTATGTAAAAAGGCTTGATGATGATTCATTTATTTTTCTGTTACTTTATGTGGATGATATGTTGATTGCTGCCAAGAGTATGAGTGAGGTCAACAAGTTGAAGACTTTGTTGAGTAGAGAATTTGACATGAAGGATTTGGGTGCGGCCAAGAAGATTCTTGGGATGGAGATTCGCAGGGACAGAGCTTCCAGGAGATTATGGCTATCTCAGCATAGCTATGTTGAGAAGGTGTTGGACAGGTTCAGCATGAGTTATGCAAAATCAGTAAGTACACCTTTGGCGAATCATTTCAGATTGTCTACCGCTCAATGCCCAAAGACAGATGATAAAGTTCATGACATGTCAAAGGTCCCATATGCTAGTGCAGTGGGGTGTTTGATGTATGTTATGGTTTGTACAAGACCAGATTTGGCACAAGCTGTCAGCGTGGTTAGCAAGTTTCTTTCAAATCCGGGTCGACAACATTGGGATGCAGTCAAGTGGATTTTCAGATACTTGAGGGGCACTATAGACTATGACATCATGTTTAGCAGACAACAGAGTGACTCTTCAGTTATGGGATATGTGGATGCAGACTATGCAGGGGACTTGGATGACAGGAGGTCTACCACAGGTTATGTGTTTACTCTTGTGGGAGGACCTATTTGTTGGAAGTCCATGGTACAGCCTATAATTGCACTATCTACTACTGAGTCAGAGTATATGGCAGTAACTGAGGCTGCCAAAGAGGCTTTGTGGCTTACAGGTTTAGCCAAGGAGCTGGTTGCCCAGCAAGGTGGAGTTCAATTGCATTGTGACAGTCAGAGTGCCATTTATTTGGCAAAGAACAAGGTGTATCATGCGAGGACCAAACATATAGATGTGAGGTTTCATAAGATCAGGGAACTGGTTTCTTCTGGTGAACTATTACTTGAGAAAGTTCACACTTCTGAGAATGCACCAGACATGTTGACAAAGCCTGTTACTACAGACAAGTTCAAGCACTGCTTGGACTTGATTAATGTCTCTAGTTGCTAGATGGGAGATGCCTCAACTCAGCGTCCCCGGTGGAGTTCCCGAATACATGTCCTCATTTTTCTCCTAAGGGGTGAATATTTTCCAAGGTGGAGATTTGTTAGAGTATGTGTGGCTTATATTTGTTGTGTGCATAATGGCAAGGAGGCAGATGCCAGAGCGGGATTTATATATAAGGGACGCTGATTAGTTGGGGGTGCGGGGGCAACGTCCCCGCGGTACGGTACAGGGGTATTTTTGTAAATACATCCGTATTAGGGTTATATAAATACTTAAGATGTAACCCTACTTTGAATAATGAAAAAGAACGGCCGCTCGCTCTCGTGGATGTAGGCACATTGCCGAACCACGTAAATCTCTGTGTGTTATTTTCTCCTGCTTTCTTAATTGTTTGATTCCTTACTATTCACCATAATTACTGCACAATCATAACAGCCTTGTCATTTTCCTCCACATGGGAAGTGTCCTTTCCTTTATCTTTTTGCAAGTTGGCAACTGCTCCCAAGCTCTAGAGGAGGGTTCGAGCAAAGAACAGTAAAATGATATGAGGATGATTCTCCACTGCTTATGTTTCTAGTTCCTTCCACCGGAGACACCTCCATCTTATCTTTTTTTTTTTTTTTTGGGAGCCATCATGTCATTCATCTCTAATCCCGACTTCCTTTTTTCTCTAAATTTGAGGATAATCTTGTTTAGGAGCTAATGGACAACCGACATTAGAATGACCAAACAATTTGCATGTTGAACATTTTTGAGACGTCGAAGGAATTTCAACTAAGATTGCATGTGTTACGTCACCCATCCAATTTTAAATCAAGAGATTTATTACTAACAAGGCCCTAGCACTGGACTAGTACCTCTTTTAAAGGTGGTTTAAGAGGAGAGTATTAACCTAAAATCCAGCAAACATAAAATTGAACGTAGTCAGGAGCACAAAGCATCAGCGCTTTAAGAGTTATAGATGTGAAAATTAGAAGTATAATTTAATGGGCTTATGAAGCAACTACAATAATTAATCTCCAGACTAATAATGTTGAGTCAATCTACTGTGAGTCAAATCTAATATTTACAAGACGTATCACCAACAATTATTGACGAATGTCCAAAGATATGGCAGACTGAAGCAATACCATGCTTTAACTGAAAGACTGAAAGGATCATGTGCAAGAACATTACTGATGTCTTTGTTACAAGACAACTTCCACATGGTGAAAAATAAGCAGAATGGACAACCATTTTATGGCTAACCGTCTTTAAATATTTCATCTTATCTAAATCAATATATCTCAAAACACAAATACAGGCAGTCCAGCCCATCGATGGAACTTGTAGCCATGATGTTACTGTTTTCTGAGTTACAATCTACGGTGTTGATTCTATTCTCATGCAAGTGCTATGAGAATGAAGATTTTCCTGCTCTCTCATCCCAAATATGGACTACTCCAAGACCCTCACTAACGTATAAGGACTTCCTATCATCTGGACGTTGAGAAATACAAAATATACCATACTCACTTGAATATATTAGATCAAATACCCCCATAGAATTATGATATTTCATCTGTTTATCCGATATTTTGTGGAAGAGATTTTTCTTAACTTTTCCGACCCGATCAAGTGTACTATTCCTATTCAAATTCCATCCAAAATAATCAAGTAGTATGTCAAGTAGGAAATCAAGTGAAACAATATTTTTTAGTTATTAATTTTTGAATCATTTTAACAATTCAATTAAATAACTTATACTGATTAACCAACACAATAATATTAAAAACATTATAATATTAAAAATTTAACACATTAACAGTGTTTCTGGTTTGTGGTTTATGCACACATTTACAGTGTTAACATCTTAAAATTTAACACACACACACACACATATATATATAAGTCCATCATAGCAAGAAGAAAACACCTACATAAGTATTACTTAGCATAAAATACAAGAAACCACTCGACAAAAAATAATTTTATTCACTAGGCTCAAAACTTCAATATCTTGTGGGCTCGTATTTGTTGTTCTTGACGGTGAAGTCTTTCTTTAGAAACGACTAACAAACATTTCCCCTCCTTGAGCCAATATTGTTATTGATATGCATATTTGTGATGATGTTTGACCAATTTTTTGCACAACCCCAAAAAGTTTTATAATGTAGTGTTTTGTTGGCGGGGGCGGGGGGGGGGGGGGGGGGGGGTGGAGGGGTCATCTGTCAGCGATAGATTTGAGAGGGTTTACCTACTTGTGGATTGGCTTATAAATTTAAGGAATTAGAGATAATTCAGAGGGGTAGTTACTGAGACAACTGCTAATTCTTGGCAATTTGAATAGGAAGGAAACAGATAGGCACTTTAGCTTTCTGAGCTTATGAAAGTGCTTTCCATTTCACTAGTATTGATCATGCCTTTCACTTTGGTAGGCCTAATTGTGCCTTGCAATGTATCAAGTGTTAATATTTTTTTGCAATTCTGGGGAGACCTTGTGTGAGGAATACTCAAGAATTTCTTTCTTAATTTTCAAAAAAGATTTGAAGACTCCTGATTTTCTGACATCAAACAGTTCACAGTGGAAGCAAAACACAGATAGGCCATAGCCTTTCCCCTGTGAGCAGAAAATGCCTAAACAGGGCCATATATAATGATATTTATATTCAGAGCATGCAAAAATATCACTCAATGAAACTATTACACTCACTGTCTAAAAGGATCAGCCCTGCCCAATTTGATGCTCTTTTTCATATTCAACCAATTGATGGATTGATGGACTAAATGCCAAGGTGGTGAGACAGTCAAACTAGATACGAATAAGGTTATCAAAACTGAAAGGGAACATGATTTATACAGTAATCAATTATAATTCTCATCCATTTCATTCCAATGAACCTTTTTCTCCCACTGATGACAAATCTCATCCAACATTCCTATCACCTCTACAATATAATCAAATAAACATCTAAATAAATATAAATTTGAAAAAATTCCCCTTTTACTCTTTGCTTTGCTGTTTCATAGCATGTAATTTGTTCCACCATCGTTATTCTTACACCGTATAGTGCTGTTGGGTAGTTTTAATATCCAATCCCTTCAGCTTGACCACTGATTCAATATGCCCATTAAGGGTATGGAGCTAACTTAACCTGAAAATGCATATCTTGTGAGAATATAAAACTTAGTTACTCAGAACATTTATCAAAAATAATCACAAAGAATTGAACTTCTACACAAATAAAAAACATGTCCTACATACAAACTTTAAAAGCTATCTGCAAAAGTCAATGGTCTTTGTCTAAATTTCTACAGGAAATGCTTGAAATGGTCAATAAGTCTATGCACACCGTTTGGTCATGTATGTACCTTGCAACTTCAGCCCGTCTCTTAGCCTGCTCAGCAATCTCAGACAGCTCCCGGTAATTTTCTTCTCATTGAACAAGCTTGAAGTTTTTGCAGTCTGGAGGCCATGAAGCGTGCGTTGAGCCGTGGCCCACTGTGCCTCTCTCTCGCCCTTGCCATAATCCTTCTTCATCGTGAAAGCAGTCTAGACCATTAGAAATGAAAAATTAAAAGTGAGTAAACAATACTGATATAGTTGTAGTATGCTTCATAGTTGTTTTCGAGTTTGTTCAGGTACCTTGTTCTGGATCATAGAATCCCAAGCAATGCCACTCAATGCATGGCGGATGATGAAGTTGAGGACATCTAGTGGGAAGTAGGTAACAACACAAACATCGTGTTTCGTACGCAGTAATATATTTATGTAAGAATAGAATGAACATGAGAATAGAATAAACTTGGTAATAGAATGGAATGTGTATTACCATTCTAATGTTTGACAATTAATTATGATTAAGTCTTAGAATGGAATGCTCATTCTATTCCAAATTTTGGATAAAATTAATTTCTATTGGAATGAAATAAAATTTAACCAAAATAATTTTGTCATAAAATTTCCAATTTATTGCATACTTCATTATAATGAATATTTTTGTTAATTTTAAAATTTGCCAAATTAGATTAAATATGTAGTAAATAAAGTCACAAAGAATCACATAATTAAAAAATTCACTAAAAAATAATAGAAATCAATAATAAACAACAAATAAAAAAAATATAAATGTGTACGTTCATCAATATCCTACATAATCCTTCATGAATGGTACTCATTCAACACACAATGACTATGATCAACCCACAAAATGTGTGCCTATTCCTTCTACCATAATTCTTTAATGTGGAAAATCTTATACAAATACACCTAATTTTCAAAATTTAACAAATACTATATAACATAGTCATTAACCAAATAACCATTTTCATGGAAAACATAATTAGACTCAAGCTTAACAGATAAGAGAAACACAAGTGTTTCATAGACAAAAAAAAAATCCCTCTTTAAAACCTTGATTTGTGACTCAATTTGTGGTTTGGCCCTAATTCCTTTGCCCGGCAGCTTCTCTAACAAAGATTGCTCAATGACATTCAAATATCCTGGTTTAAATCCATTATCAACTCAATGTGTTCCGGAGTTAACTAGTTCCAAAAGGGTCTCAATCAATTTAGCATCTTCATCAGCAGTCCATTTCCTCTGATTCTTACTCGGTCCTCGTGACTCCACTTGACTTGAAGATGCCATTTTTTCAAACTATTCTTATTGAAATAAGGTCAATATACAATCAAATTAAAGTGCTAATAAACAGAGTTCTAAATAATTCTAATGCAAAAACAAGCAACCCCAAAAATATAGCACATACTTGTTTAATAATCACGATAAACCTTGATTATAAACTAATCCTGTCCTTCCACACCAACACACGAAATACAAAAATAAAAAGTGATTAACAAAAGGGGAGTAAAAATGTAAATTCACAGGATGCACAACATGAAAATAATCTTAAGTTTTGGAGTAAAGTTTTTAATTTAGATCAATCCAGACAATGTCAAGATCCAAACAGCCTACTTGACCTTACAAACCAAAACAAAACCTCGAGTTTACATCAATTCTGATAACCCAAGGGACTTACTCGTACCACACTCATAGAATCCTTTTTTTTTTTTTTTTTAAATCAAGGCCATTGGAATAGTTAAGAGTGTCAAAATGCACAAGCATGAGTACCATGTAAAAGAATGTAGATACATAAGAGAGGCTGTGTGCATAGCTAAACTGTGTCATCCACAAATTCATTATCTTACCCATAAATTGACAACAACTATATACAATGCAGACAAGCAGGTCACAAAACACAAATCCTTGATATAAATTTAGGTGTTAGTATTTCATCCAAAGCTAAGCATAAAGTTAGTTTAAATCCTTGGATCATGTAAAACTTGATAAGCTTTTGAACGCTCTGATACGGTTCAACCATAATGGTAAATAATCAGTACACTGAAAATGGAATATCAGTTGGAAAAATAATATTAAACATGAATTTTCATGTTTTAGGAGTTTTTTTTCATGCATTTAGTTTTTTGTATTAGTGGGTCATCAATTTGGTATTAATGGAGGACAAAGTAAATAAGGTGTTTTAATTTTCCTAGGGTCTTTATTATTTTTATTATTGCATTATGTAGTGGGGTTATTTTGTATGTCATGAGAGTCTATATATATCTTATTTAATGCATCTACTTGGATATGAGTGAATACAAAGAGTTCTTCCAATCTTCAATAGTCTCTTCCATTATATTTTTTTTGAGTGTGTGATAGTCCTCTAGATTCCAACAAAGTGGTATCAGAGCTAGACTTAAGTGTTGAAAAAAGAGAGTGAGAGAGAGATGAATGCTTCCATTTCAAATGCCTCAATTCACCAAAGATAACTATGAGAATTGGTGTATCCGCATGAAAGCAATTCTTGGATCTCAAGACTTATGGGAGATTGTAACAATTGGTTACACAACACTGCAAGATGAAGCTTCCTTAAGTCAAGCCCAAAAGAAAGTCTTGCAAGCTACAAAGAAGAAGGATCAAAAGGCTCTTTCACTTATCCATCAATGTTTGGATGATTCTATGTTACAGAAGGTTGCTAGTGCAACCACATCCAAGCAAACATGGGATGTTCTTAAAACTGCTCATAGTGGAGTGAAAAAAGTCAAGAAAGTTTACCTCCAAACTCTATGAGGTCAATTTGAGGCTTTACGTATGAAGGAATCCGAATTAGTTTCAAATTATTTTACAAGAATCTTGGTGGTTGTGAATAATTTGAGAACTTATGGTGATGATCACTATGATGATACTCGGGTGAAAGAAAAAATCCTCTATTCATTGGACCCTAAGTTTGACTACATTGCCATAGCCATAGAAAAGCCTAAATATTTAGACACAATGACAATTGACGAACTCATGAGATCGTTGTTAGCCCATGAAGAACGGCTAGGCAAGAAGAAGCAAGGGTCGTCGGAGCAAGTGCTACAAACCAAACTTTCTTTCAAAGAAAAAGAAAGAAGGCAAGATGGAAGTCAAACAAGTAGAGGGCATGGACGTGGACATGGAGGTCGTGGTGGAAGTGGTCGGGATAAAGGAGAAAACTTTGGCCAAAATGTGTCTAATAAAGAAGAAAAAGGCCAAGAATCACATCGTGGAAGAGGCAACAATTCAAAGTCACATGGAGTGAGGTATGACAAATCTCATATTCAATGTTACAATTGTTATTGATATGACCATTTTGCTTCTGAGTGTAAAAACGATTTTGTGGAAGAAAGAACACACTTTGTTGAAGACAAAGTTGAAGAGGTAGAGCTGACTTTGTTGTTGGCATACAAAGAAGAGTAAAAGGGAGACAACAACGTGTGGTACCTTGACTCCGATGCTAGTAATCATATGTGTGAAAATAAAGAGATGTTTGCAGAGCCTGATAAATTGGTGAGTGGAAAAGTCACTTTTGGAGATTCTTCTTAAATTCTGGTATTATGAAAAGGTAATATTTTGATTCGTTTGAAGGATGAAAGACACCAAGTTATTTCTAATATTTTTTATGTTCCAAACATGAAAAATAATATTTTGAGCTTGGGACAACTCTTAGAGAAAGGTTATGATATTTGCATGAAAAATCATAATCTTTTAATAAGATATGGAAACGGGAATTTGGTTGCTAAAGTGCCGATGACAAGAAATAGAATATTTTTGTTAAATATTCAAAGTGATGTGACAAAATACTTGAAAGCATGTGTTAAAGATTCTTCTTGGTTATGACACTAGAGATTTGGGCACTTAAATTTTGGAGGACTAACCTTGTTATCTAGAAAGAAGATAGTGAACGGATTGTCTTCTATCAACCACCCGGATCAACTTTGTGAGGGATGTATAATTGGAAAGCAAGCTAAAAAGAGTTTTTCAAAGAATCCATTTCAAGAGCAACCAAACCACTTCAACTTGTTCACTCGGATGTTTGCGGCCCTATAGATCCACCACCATTTGATAAGAACCGGTATTTTCTTCTCCTTATTGATGATTTTAACCAAAAAACGTGGGATTATTTTCTAAAACAAAAATCAGAGGTGTTTGGTGTTTTCAAAAAGTTTAAGGCTTTGATTGAAAAACAAATTGGGTATGAAGTCCAAGCAATTAGATCTGATATAGGAGGTGAATCCACATCAAATGAATTCAAAAAATTTTGTGAAGAAAATGAAATTCACCATCCTCTAACGGTTTCAAGATCACCACAACAAAATGGTGTTGCCGAAAGGAAGAACCGAACCATTCTTGACATGGCTCGGAGTATGTTGAAGAGTAAAAAAATACCCAAGGAGTTTTGGGCGGAAGCTATTGATTGTGCCATCTACTTGTTAAATCGGTGTCCCACTAGAAGTGTTCAAGACAAAAACACCACAAGAAGCATGGGGAGGAATCAAGCCAAATGTTTCTCATTTGCGGGTCTTTGGAAGTGTATGCTATGCAGATGTGCTGGATGAGAAACGGACCAAACTCGATGACAAGAGTGAAAAGTTTGTCTTCATTGGCTATGATTCAAGAAGCAAAGGTTACAAACTTTACAACCCAAGTAATGACAAGATAATCATTAGTAGAGATGTTGAGTTTGATGAAGAAGATGAATGAGATTGGAACACTCCATAAGAAGACTATGATTTTTTTCCATTCTTTGAAGAAGAGGGGGAACCCAATAATGAGATCATGGAGTTGCCCATTTATTCTCCTCCACCATCACCACCATCATCCACCAATGTGCTAGCATCTCCATCATTATCCGAAGGAAGCTCAAGTTAAAGGCCCCCTCGCATGAGGAGTCTTTGAGATATCTTTGAAGAAACCGAAGAGGTAATTCAAGGATTTAGTGATCTAACACTATTTTGTCTATTTGCCGATTGTGATCCAATAGGCTATGAGAAAGTGGCACAAGATAAGAAGTGGAGGAGTGCCATGAATGAAAAATTTGATGCCATTGAAAGAAATGAAACATGGGAGCTTGCCACACTCCCTAGAGGACAAAAAGTCATTGGAGTGAAGTGGGTGTACAAGACAAAGAAAAATGTCAAAGGTGAAGTGGAGAGGTATAAAGCAAGGTTGGTTGCAAGAGGCTATAGTCAAAGACCGGGTATTGACTATGATGAGGTATTTGCACCCATTGCTCGTTTGGAAACAATTAGATTAATTATTTCTTTAGCCACTCTAAATGATTGAAAATTCATCAAACGGATGTAAAGTCCACTTTTTTGAATGGTTTTCTTGATGAAGAAGTGTATGTTGAACAACCCTTGGGTTATGTTGTGAAAGGGCAAGGAGAAAAAGTCCTGAAATTAAAAAAGGCTTTGTATGGTTTGAAGCAAGCAGCAAGGGCTTGGAATAGTAGACTTGACAAGTACTTTCAAACAAATAATTTCACCAAGTATCCCCATGAACTTTCTTTTTATGCAAAGGTGAATAATAATGATGATATACTCTATGCTTGTTTGTATGTGGATGACTTGATCTTTATAGGAAATTGTCCAAGAATGTTTGAAGATTTCAAGAGAGCAATGGCTAAAGAATTTGAGATGACTGACATTGGGTTTATGTCATACTACCTTGGAATGGAAGTGAAGCAAATGAAGGAAGATATTTTTATTTATCAAGAAGGTTATGCTAAAGCAATTTTGGAAAATTCAAGATGCAAGATTATAAGGCGGTATGCACACCCGTTGAATGTGGTGTAAAACTGTCAAAATATGAAGATCGAGAGAATGTGAATCCTACCCATTTCAAGAGCCTAGTGGGAAGCTTGGGGTACTTAACATGCACAAGGCCGGATATTCTTTTTGGTGTTGGTCTTGTAAGTCGCTATATGAAAGCTTCTACCATGATTCATTTGAAGGCGGCGAAAAGAATTCTTAGATACATCAAAGGTACACTTGATTATGGATTGCTATATTCTTGTTCTAAAAATTTCAAGCTTGCTAGTTATTGTGATAGTGATTGGGCTGAACATATGGATGATAGAAAAAGTACTACCGAGTATGTTTTCTTCATGGGAGATACCACATTTGCTTGGAGTTCAAAGAAGCAACCCATTGTGACTCTTTCGACTTGTGAAGCTATGTATGTAACGGCTACATCATGTATTTTTCAAGCCATTTGGCTTAGAAATTTGTTGAAAGAACTTCATTTGCCTCAAGAAGAATCGACGGAGATCTTTATTGAAAACAAATTGGCACTTGCGTTGGCAAAGAATCCGGTGTTTCATGATCGTAGTAAGAATATTGACACAAGATTCCATTTCATTAGAGTGTATGTGACCAAGAAAGAGGTGGAGCTCAAGTTTGTGAAGTCTCAAGATCAAATTACCTATATTTTCACTAAGCCACTCAAAGAGGATGTGTTTTGCAAATTGAGAAGTTTGCTTAGAGTTGAGAAGAAAAATCATGTTTAAGGGGGGGGGGGGTGTTGGAAAAATAATATTAAACATGACTTTTCATGTTTTAGGAGTTATTTTTATGCATTTAGTTTTTTGTATTAGTGGGTCATCAATTTGGTATGAGTGGGGGACTAAATAATTGTGGTATTTTAATTCTCTAAGTAATGGAGGAGCGTGGTCTTTATTATTTTTATTATTGCATTATGTAGTAGGGTTATTTTGTATGTCACGGGAGTCTATATATGTTATATGTAATACATCAACTTGGATATGAGTGAATACAAAGAGTTCTTCTAATCTTCAATAGTTTCTCCCATTATATATTTTTTTTGAGTGTGTGATTGTCCTCTAGATTCCAACACAAACTTGGGTATATCACCAACATTTGTTTCTCTTATGACATTGTTATATGACATTTGCGCTTCTTCTTTTTTGTGGGTGGGGGGCATAAGGAAGTAAGTGTTGATTACAACAGTAATACAAAGTCATCTGTGACACATGGTATCACCAACCAATAAAAATATACTTAAGATGGTATCATGTTACAATGAATATCTTCTCAGAATGAGGACCTGGGTATGCATTTTTCAGTAGCAAAACAAACATTAGATGGAAACTTGACAAAGGCCCAACATTTACCATTACAATACCAATGATGCGGCATTTCCTCTGGAAGTTTTTATGAGTAAAATGTCACTGGTTCTCAATCACCAACCCGACCCAAACTCTCAAACTCCCCTTTTTGCTTTACAAAACCCACAACTCTATATCCCAAAATTCTTTTAACTCAGAGTAGGGAAAATTTCACGAGGTCACACACACAAACAAATACACACCCCTCCAAACCCTAGCCGTTGCAATGAAACCTAGTTCAATTTCCCTGCAAAAATATCCAAAACGCAAATTCTAAAACCCCTAAACACAAACTCACACATATTCAGCTAAAACATAAAAAAACGCAATCCAAGTCACAGTATAAAATGCCTAATCCACATAAAACTTTAAACCCAAAAAAAAAAAAAAATGCAACCCATAAACCAGTCTCTTTATATCCCCTTTCCTGGTTGTTAGAGCAGATGAGAGAAGCCTCGGTAACCGTTCAAACTCAGCATTCAATCCTATTTTTCTTTTGTCTCATTTCTAAGGGTACTTTTATCATATAGTTGGCAAGCATATTATTAAAAATGGGAAATAGAGAAACAAAATTCTTAAATATGATTTGAGATTGTTGACTAAACAAAGTGAAGAGTTACTAGAGATTAGTGGCGATGTCAAATCTTGTCTGGTCATCAATCTAGCCCCTTGCATCACAAAGAGATGAGGAAAAAGCATACAATGGCTAGTGAGGGATGGACCACCATGCTTCCCGCTGATGAAGGAAAACTTACATAGGGGAGGAGAAGAGAGAAGAAGGATTGGGGCCAAAGAACTGAAGAACGATGGGCAGTGAAGAGAGAGAGGAATAGGAAGGATGGGGGCTGAACGAGTGAGAGACAGAGAGGAATAGGCCTCGATCGGTTTTTGTTGACTTAATTAGGCTGATTACCGACGATAACAGAATGAATAATACTTGTTTTATGTGGAAGTAGTTAATCCCATTATTTATGGGATTAGTTATTCTTTATGAATGGGGATGAAATTTTATTCCAACAAACCAAACAAAGGAATGGTATTACTAAGGTATGACCTTCCATTCCAGAGGTCTGATACCATGTACCAAACACAATGTAAAGATTTGAATCACTCCAACCCATCCCCAGCCAATGCCTTCGATCCTAGTGAAGTTCTAGTTTGCATACACAGCAATGGTCATAGCCACCTATATTGATCACTAATTGAAGTTAGTAAAATGGTGTTGTGATCAAGTTCACTAGGAAGGTGCAACATGGTAAGAGAGAGAGAGAGAGAGAGAGAGAGAGAGAGAGGAATAGGATGGATGGGGGCTGAACGAGTGAGAGACAGAGAGGAATAGGCCTCGATCAATTTTCATTGACTTAATTAGGCTGATTACCAACGATAACGGAATGCATAATACTTGTTTTATTTGGAAGTAGTTAATCCCATTATTTATGGGATTAGTTATTCTTTAAGAATAGGGATGAAATTTTATTCCAACAAACCAAACAAAGGAATGGTATTACTAAGGTATGACCTTCCATTCCAGAGGTCTGATACCATGTACCAAACACAATGTAAAGATTTGAATCACTCCAACCCCATCCCCAGCCAATGCCTTCGATCCTAGTGAAGTTCTAGTTTGCATACACAGCAATGGTCATAGCCACCTATATTGATCACTAATTGAAGTTAGTAAAATGGTGTTGTGATCAAGTTCACTAGGAAGGTGCAACATGGTAAGAGAGAGAGAGAGAGAGAGAGAGAGAGAGAGAGAGAGGAATAGGATGGATGGGGGCTGAACGAGTGAGAGACAGAGAGGAATAGGCCTCGATCAATTTTCATTGACTTAATTAGGCTGATTACCAACGATAACGGAATGCATAATACTTGTTTTATTTGGAAGTAGTTAATCCCATTATTTATGGGATTAGTTATTCTTTAGGAATGGGGATGAAATTTTATTCCAACAAACCAAACAAAGGAATGGTATTACTAAGGTATGACCTTCCATTCCAGAGGTCTGATACCATGTACCAAACACAATGTAAAGATCTAGATCACTCCAACCCCATCCCCAGCAAATGCCTTCGATCCTAGTGAAGTTCTAGTTTGCAAACACAGCAATGGTCGTAACCACCTATATTGATCACTCATTGAATTTAGTAAAATGGTGTTGTGATCAAGTACACTAGGAAGGTGCAACATGGTAAGAGAGAGAGAGAGGGAGGAATAGGAAGGATGGGGGCTGAACGAGTGAGAGACAGAGAGGAATAGGCCTCGATCGGTTTTCGTTGACTTAATTAGGCTGATTACCGACGATAACGGAATGAATAATACTTGTTTTATTTGGAAGTAGTTAATCCCATTATTTATGGGATTAGTTATTCTTTAGGAATGGGGATGAAATTTTATTCCAACAAACCAAACAAAGGAATGGTATTACTAAGGTATGACCTTCCATTCCAGAGGTCTGATACCATGTACCAAACACAATGTAAAGATCTGAATCACTCCAACCCCATCCCCAGCCAATGCCTTCGATCCTAGTGAAGTTCTAGTTTGCATACACAGCAATGGTCGTAGCCACCTATATTGATCACTCATTGAAGTTAGTAAAATGGTGTTGTGATCAAGTACACTAGGAAGGTGCAACATGGATTTCCATATTAAAGAGAGAGACTTACCAACTGGGCTGTAATAAAGGCACTAACAAGCAAGAAACTAGGTTGTTCAACAAATGACCAGCTTCGGGACCTAGTCAGAAAGATGAGTGCTTGACTCACAATGCTCACTTGAAGGTAAAAAGTTACAGTAAGCTCATTTGGATTTCTCCTGATAGATCTAGCATAAAAAACTTTCCGCAAAATGATAAAGGTATTAATGCTAGCTTTTAATTTGATTATACCAGTGTACTGTAATTCAACTTACTTCAAAGAAATCTGTGTCAAATGCTAGCTAGAAGGACACCACAGTTATGATTGCAAGGTAACTTCCAAGGATAATCCACGTGGCAAAGATTTCCTTGAGCTTCCATGAGTCGGGCACAGGAGACAGCTTCACCCTATCCTTAGATATGGTGATGCTGGTTCATTATTTAATTTGGCGATGATCAGGACCATGAAAGGTGAGAAGTCAAACTTCAAAATCAGTGCAATGATCATGAACCTCATCACAATATGAATTGTGATTGAAACAACATAAATGGTGTAGTTCTTCATCTTCTGGAAGATGGCTCTACTAGCCAAAATAGCGCTCACAATCACACTAAGTCCTAGCTCGATCAATACAATGTCAGATGCACCTCGAAATGCATCTATTGCATCTGCCACTGCAATGTCTGCCCTCTTAAGTGCTGGAGCATCATTTACACCATCTCCTTCCATTACAAAAATTGGCTTTCTCTCTTGTATTTTCTTAACTATCTCATATTTTTGCTCTTAAAAAGCCCAAATCGATATTAAATGTATTGGCAACGAGCAATCATTTCTCAATTCATTGCAACTAAATAAGTCTTAGTTAAATAAGATCTAATTTACCAGGGAAAACTCTGACAAATCCATCAAGCTTCTCAATGAGTTCATCAATGGGAATGGAAGCTATGGACTCATCATTGTGCTAGCCTAGTAGGAAGGATGAAGATACATGTTGGTGCCCATGCCTAGCCTATGACCATTCTCTTTGCCAATATTAAGATGGTCATTGGTGATCATCTTAACATTGAAACCAAGATCGAGAGCTTTATGAATGGTCTCTGCACAATCATGCCTATAAGGATCAAAGAGAGGCAACAAACCAACAAACTCCCAAGGTCCACCAACACTGTCCTTGCTTTTCTCTGGTATAGTCTGTGAGCATATCAAACAGTCAAATCTAATTCAGAAGCAACGCTCGCCAACCTAAATTCTCTAGCGTTATGAAGAAATAATACACATCAACTCACCTATCGTGCAACACCCAAAGATCGTAGACCATGGTTGCCAAAATTGTCAATGATTTCATGGGCATTCTTTCTATCATCCCTCTTGAGTTCACAAAGATCAATAATCTATTATAACAGTGAATGAGTAAGATTTGTGAACCAAAATATTTGCAACTACAATGGTGCTAATCAAGAAGTGTCTTGCTCGGAAGCACCCTTGTTGTTTCGATGCCAATTACCACTGGAGTCAACGTAGGTGATATAGCCTTCGAGGAGGGACTAGTCTATATTTTGTATAGCAAAGAATTGGTTTTGCGAGGCAAGGCAGTGAAGCTGGTTAAGGTGTTGCGGCAACACCGGAGTATTGAGACGGTTACATGGGAGCGAGAGGACACTATACGATCTACCTATCCATTTTTATTTGAAGATGGAGATATAATTTAAACATTGTATTATTGCATACAACAAGATTCACATGTGCATTCATCTTATCTGTTCCGTGTGTTCTTAATTTCGAGGATGAAATTATCTTAAGGGTGGAAGAATGGAAAACCAGAAAAGTTTAATAGATTGATTAGGTGGGTAACACAATAATTAAGCCAATTAAGCAAGGTTAAAAAATGAAATTTGATATAACTCGGGTGATGAAACAGGTCTCATCATTGGACTTGTCTAGCGAAATGAGATGAGCGCATAAATTTCGTTAAATTCTGAGACAGTTGAAATTTTCAAGTATTAGGAGGCGAAATACGCGATTAAAATTCCAGAAACTTGGCTTTTATTCGCGGAACCCACAATATAAATTAAATAGATAATTAAAGAATCCTTATCCACTTGACTCTTGTCAAATTGAGGTTGGCTTTGGGGGATTTTCAAACATTAAAAAGATGACACTTGACACATTATACACCCAGTATATAAAGGGTTCTTGCAAATCATGCAACTTTCGGTAAGTAGAGAGAGAGAGATAGCTTGGAAGAACTCTTCCACTTCCCCTTCTCGTTTTGCAAATATCTTTTGATCCGACCATTTGAATTCAATCAACCAAGAATTAAAGTTTGCTACAAAACGACAACACAAAGATTGACTATTTTTCCAGCAATTTTGGATCAAGGATTTTGGTTAGAGCTTGAAGAAGGCTTGCTTTCGGTTTTCAAGGGACTTCTTCATCACCAATTGCTTCAAAGAGGTGTGGGTTTACTCCTAGCTAGTACTAAATTCCAATTTAGTGTACGTGATTTGGTATAATTATATGTATGTTAATTGTATAATTAACATATGACTAGTGTAGCTAGTGGGTTCTCTTCTGGATTTATAAGCTCATTATTCTAATACCTGTAGTATTGAGTAAATGAGCATGTTGTTGAGTTGATTATGACATGTATGTTATATGTATAAATTTATGCACCCTACATGTTTGATGAAATACCATAGTGTAGGCAAGTATGTTATGTGGGTTTACTAACGCATATCACATGTTGATGAAATGCTATAATGAGAAATATATGCTTCTTGTTATATTTGAGCTTGTAAGTCCATTTAATTTGCAATTGGACATACATGGTATGAACACCGGTTTAACACAACGTACATGATGCATTGGCATGGTAGTGTGTGTTTGTACATGGGTTGATCACTTACCACATAGGTGAATGGGCGGGGCTTGAGAATTGGACTAAAGTCTGATTAAGTCTCATGGGAACATGCATGATAATATGTCGAGGTATAGAAAAAAGAGATAAATTCTCCCTTGAGTACAAGACTCGATTATATCGGTCACACACTAGCCGGTGGTGTAATGAGTCCTTAAAAGTGTGTCACTGTACGCAAACTGGGGGTGGGAAATCCTCAAAATCCGTGTGAGTTTGGTAGCCAATTGGTTGAAGTCCATAAATTAACTCCCCCATAAAGGAAAAATAATAAATGAAAGGTCACAAGGGAACATAAATCAATGGTGTGGGCATGAAGGGCTCGGTTCATGAGCATGGCATCATATATGTCGTGAGAACCTAGGGATAGGTTCGAGATTGGTTTTGCATGAATGAAACATCACTTCATGTCATCGCATTGTTGGTAGCATTTATTTATGTCACATGTTACTTATAGGAATACTTGATTTATACAAATGTGTCTTACCATCATATGCACCATTGAGTTTGGAGGCATATTGCTTAGAAGATATACCTCACTGGGCTTTGGCTTACCTCATTATTGGTCAACATTTTCAAGTACAATGCATGCTTCCGCGGATGGCCCGCAAGTGGGCCCAGCTTGATGATAGAGCTGGAGTCCGAGCTCCTTTTTGGATGTGCAGATACTTACTTCCAACTGTAATTGCTTAGATAGCCTAGTATTTTTGGAATTATATAACACATGTATATTCTGTTGTAAAGGCATATAATATGGAGCACTTTTTTCTATTCTTTTGACAAATGAATAATTTGTACATTTGGAGTTGTTGGTTAATATTTACGGCTTGAGAATTGTATAAATGTTTACATGGGACCTTGGAAGGTCATTGTAATTACCTAGAAACATGTTGTATTTTGGGTGGAGCTCTTCGTACAAAGGAGATTTTGTCATAATTTCGTTGGAATTGGTCCCCGGAACCAAGGCCTTAAGTAAATTAATGAGGCTTAACGTGTAGTAAGGGCCCCCATGAATTGGGGCGTCAAACATTCGCACAACATACATTAAGAAAGCAAAGCAAGAGAGAAAGCTAGGTACTTGGTAAAGATAATAGTATTTAGAGTACTAAGAGGGTTGTTGTTTTTGTGCTGGTGGTGGTCATTATGCTTGTGGCCACATCTGCTCTGTTTACCTTTGCCCACTATACAAATAAACTTCCCTCTGTGGCCAATGCAGTGATAGATACTAATATCCTTAGAACTTCCCTCTCAAGGATAATGTTGGAAGGTTGACTCCACAGGGATGATAGTTGTCCCAGTTCCATATAAGATATCTTGAATTACTTTTGTTGTTCTAACTATATCTGCCTTCCCGTTGGCAGATTGGTATGGGTATGCGTTGGGTCGTGTTGCTAGGTGTACGTGTACGTCGACTAGTAAACAATGATCTAAGTATTTTTATCGTAAAATAAAGTCAACCGTTTCCATCTTTGTTTTGTAGTGTTTTTTGTCTGGTGGAGTTGTGGATTCTATGCTTTGGCATAAAATTATGTCAATCCTATGTATCTTGTCTATGTTTTATTGTGTTTGTTTTCTGGTGGAAGTTATGAATTCTATGATTTGGCATGAAGTAGTTTAAATCTATATGTGTTGTGTTTTGTTTGACTAACAAAAGTTATGGATTTATGTCCTGTTGCTTTTTTTTTTCCCCGCCTCTCTAAGCAAAAGTGTGATGCACGTATGGTGATAATTGCCCTATCAATTCATTTGAAGATTAAAAATAGCAAACATATTTTACAAAATGAATTCAAAAATAAATGATTTTTAAAATTCTATCCAATCCTTATTTCCTCTCATTTTCCTTCTTACTAGACAATTATATTTCAAGACTTACAGTTTAATTGGACATTCATTAATTTTTTATTGGTTTGCTTCATACATTACTTGTGGACATGGGTTGCACCTCAACTTAACATAAACAATATCCCTATAAAAGTTATTAGAATTAAATTTTTAAAGAAAATAATGTTAATATTACTATTATAATTTTGATTTATTAATCAGTTTAAAGTTGCCCCCTCTGCAAAAGATTTCTGACTTTGGCCCTAACTAAACTTGTGTGAATATTGCCTCATATTCTGTTGTAATAAATGGCAAAAAATGGGATACTTCAATAAGGTGATCCACTATAGCCTTATCTTTTATTGTTGTGTTCGGAAGGACTCTCATCATTGCTGAAAATGGTAGAAACAAACGGTGCAATAACGGAATTATCTGCTGGTTGTGGAGGTCCAATTTTCTCTCATTTACTCTTTGTCGATGACAGTCTTGTATTTGCAGCTATTAAAGAATGTCTTCATTTATATGAAAGGGCTTCGAGACAAAAGATTAACTTGTCAAAATCGACTGTTGTATTTACTAGAAATGTCGGTCAAGATGAGAAGTTTCCTCTCCTTCATATGCTACAAGTCCATGAGGTTTCCAGACATTAAAAGTATTTGGCTAACCCTCAGTAGTTGGTCAAAAAGGAAAATTTTCATTCTATTTGACAAAGGGTATGGTCCAAAGTGCAAGGATGGAAAGAGAAATTATTATATGTTGGGAAAGAAATTCTTATTAAAGTTGTCGCACAAGCAATACCCACTTATGTTATGCATTGTTTCAAATTATCCTCCTCGTTATGCAAAGAGCTTAATAGTATAGCAAATTTTTGGTGGGGTCAAAGAGACAATGAAAGAAAGATTCCTTGGATGGCTTGGAATAAGATTTTGCCTTGCAAAATCCCAATGAGATTTAGGATTCTGAGACTTGGAAGCCTTTAATCTATCAATGTTGGCTAAGCACTTCGGGAGATTAGTACAACACCCTGACTCGATGCTTTTCAATGTTTTAAAGGCTAAGTATTTTCCTACTTCTACTATTATGGAGGAACAAATATGGTCATCTCTTTCACTCACTTGGCATAGCATCTTGGCTTCAAGACATGTAGGGGATGCAGGAATACGTTGGAGAATTGGAAATGGGCAAAGTGTTAGAGTCAAGCTGGACAGATATAGGGATGGTAGTGGATGGGGAAAAATTTGGTATGCCTCCAAACCCACCCTGTTTGGATCATGGATAGATCGTACGTATTAGACGGTGGATATATACGGGGATAATCGTATAAACCAGTACGGGGATGAAGGCGGGGATAGACTGACACTTACCCTTGCCCCGCCCCCACTATACATGTCATATATATATATATAATTAAATACACTCTCAAGTCCCAAACAAAGCCCTAATTGAATCACTCTCTTGACTTCTCTATGCCTCCACCTGCACTGAGCGTTTGAGTCCCCAAATCCATTAGTTGTCTGTTGTTCGTTGCCCCCTAATTTTATTCAGTTCTGAGGCCCCTAATTTCTCCATCGTTTTTCCTTGATCATTGGTTGTCAACGTCGGCTGAGTTGTTGATCTATGTTTGTCGGTGTTGGCTGAGTCGCTGATCATTGTTGCTGTATATCTCTATTGTTGATTTGCCCACACTCTACCTAGGTTCGTCACTGGTTCTCTGCTGACCAAGCCAAGTAAGTCTCTCTCTATGTCTTATTTCTCTGCATCGTCTCTCTCTCTCTCTCTCTCTCTCTCTCTCTCTCTCTCTCTCTTTGTCGCTCTTTGTCGATTGTTGAGGGTTTTTTCTCTGATAAGTGACCTATCATATAGCATTGTGCTCAAACTTAAAACTCTTGAATTGATTATATAATGATATAGAAAGAAAAATTGTGTGTGGTGTTTTGATTACTTCTCTTCTGGGTTTTGGTTGTCTTGTGGGTTGTTTTTCTTTGTTGTTTGTTTGTTTCTCTTTTTTTTTTTTGATAGGTTTAGAGGGGGAAGAAGGGTTGAAAAAAAAGAGAAATATGGGGAAGTTACGAAATAGAAAAGGATGCACAGTGACTGAATCTGCACGCAAAAAAACTGTGCAAGTTTGGGTTGTTTTGGCTATGGAATTGTCCACTCTCTTACATATGAGTTAACTGTCTTTGTTTCTTTTAAGATGATATTTCTTAATTGATAATTCCTTATAGTAAGCTACCAATAAACAAGTGAATTGATTTTTAAGTGAATCATTCGCATCATAATATATTCTGTGAAAGTTGATTTTTACATGTAGTTGATTACAATCATTGATATTACTTAAGTGAATTGCTAGTTTAGCAATAGAAAGAGAACAATTGAGAAATTATATTGCAACTCCTAAAAGTTCTACAACACCAGTTGAAAGCAACCAACTTCCAATCTCTATTAATGAAGATCAATCTACCAACTCAACTCCAATGACTCTTGGTGAAACAGATAGGCATAGATCAATTGTGTGAAATCATTTCAAGAAGAAAATAATTGATGATAAGTTAAAGGTTGAGTGTAATGAATGTAAGAAATTGTTTGTCAGTGGTGCTAAGAATGGAACCAACAACCACATGACCATCTTAATAGTTGTCCGAGGAAGAAATATAAAAATTTGAAACAATGTTTATTGGTATCAAACCAATCAAAAAAGGATAACAAGAAAACCATTGAGAACTGGTGATTTGTTCAAGAGGCGGGGAGGAGAGATCTTGCCAATATGATCATACTGCATGAATATCCTTTTAATATGGTTGAGCATCTAGGGTTCAAAATATTTTCACACTGTTCAACCCATGTTCAAAATGATATTCCGGAACACTCTCATAAATGATTTCCTTAAAATTTACAAAGCCGAAAAAGAGCAGACAAAGAAGTTGTTTGGAAAAAACAAAAAGTAGAGTTGCTATCACTACGAAAATAAAGTCCACAAGTAATCAAATAAAAGGATACATGGCAATCACCACACACTTTATTGACAGTTCTTGGATCTTGCAAAGTCGAATTATAAAGTACTAATGATCTTTCATTCACATGTTTATTTATTTGAAATATCTAATGATCTTTCATTAAAAAGTGTTATTTATTTTAAATATGTAATGATCTTTCGTATTTGTATTATCTTTAGATTTTTTTATGTGCCTTATCCACATACCAAGGAAGTGCTTGTGGAGTGTTTGATGAATTATTTTCCGAATTGGAACCTTTGATAGAAAGTTGATAATTTTGACTGTGGATACTTGTACCACTAATGATGCAATTGTGGCTATTTTGTTGAATAAACTTCAATTTGGTTTGCTAATATTGCATGGCCGATTGTTCCATATGCGTTGTTGTGCACATATTGTCAACTTAATTGTCCATGATGGTTTGAATGTGATTGGAGATGGTATTGAAATAATTCGTGATAGTGTTGCTTATTGGACAACATCTCCAAGAGAGTGCAAAAATTTTGAAGAGAAAGCTCATCAGATACATATTCCAAGTAACAAGAGGCTTGCTCTTGATGTTAAAACTCAATGAAACTCTACTTTTCCATGCTTCAAACTAGTTTGATTTACAGAAATGTGTTTGCTCACTTGAAATATCAAGATTCTCATTATAAATTTGTCCAACTAAAGATGATTGGAAGGTGTCAAGAGAGATTTGTGAAAATTTGGAATTGTTTTATACTGCAACAAAATTGTTTTTAGGAACAAAGTATCCTACTTTCAATGTATGCTTTCCAACTATTTGTGGAATAAGGGTAGAAATATCTAAGGGGCTTCAAAGTCTCAAAGACATGATAAAAGATATGGCCTTGAATATATTGGAAAAGTTTAACAAATATTAGAGTGTGATTTATGGTGTTATCTCAAATTAAGTGATGAGGATTAAGGAGCTTTACTTAGAATTGGTAGGCGAGTATGAAGCGAGGCAAGAAAATAGTTATGAACCGCAACCTTTTCCTCCCCCACTTCAATTAAATATTGGTTCCAAATGCCCATTAATTGATGATCTCTTCTATTTTGATATGTTTATACAAGCAAAAGACATAATAAAAATGTGTGGGAGGTCTGAGTTGGATCGTTACTTAGAAGATGGTATGATGTCAAGAACTTCAAATTTTGATATGCTATCTTTTTGGAAGACAAGTGATCCCAAGTATCCCTGCTTCAAATGATTGTTAAAGATCTTTTTGTTATTCCTGTTTCTACTGTTGTCTTGAAATTTGCTTTTAGCACAAGTGGGAGGGTGATCAGTCCACATCGCAAAGACTTCTTCCAACTATAGTAGAGGCTTTAATGTGCTCTCAAAGTTGGATATGGGTTGAGATCAAAGTAATGAAATATTATTTGTATGTGCATCATAATTTTTTGGGTGGTTTAAAGTATGATTAATCCATTATTTTTTTCTTAGGTCCATCCACTTCGATGGGCCTGAAGAGGAACGCATTATTGGAGGATCTTGACATGGGTGATGAGGTATATCATTTTAGTTGAAAATTTCCCTTTGGAAGAATCGAATAATTTTTTTTTCTTTTAATGATATAGAAAAATGATGTTGAAAAAGTATATTCTATCACAACCGATGGTGTTAAGAGATGATTGAATTGGTAATCTTTCAATTCAACCGATCAATTTTATTAGCAAATAAAAATATTTTTTATGCAATTATTATATTTTTTTATGTTTTATTAAATTATAGGTGTGAAACTACATGGCATAAAAGTTTCTCCATTACAAATATTCAAGTAGTATTTTGGACCTTTGTTCCTTGTGTTATGTTGGATTATGTTATGTTATATTATGTTTTATTAAATGATGTTGTGTTGGATTTACATGCGATACAAGGTTTTAATTATATTATATTGGATTATGTTGTAGGCAAACTTTTAATTATCTTATGATATTCTATAATTATGTTAAATTATTTAAAATTTTGGATTATGTTGGCTTGAGCTTGGGTTGGGGCTGGGGCTGGGGCTGGGGTTGGGGCGAGAGCGAGGAAAGGGGACGGGGATGAAGGCGAGGATGGGGATTACAAATTTACCTCCGGACGGAGATGAAAATAAAAATTAAACCCGTTAACGAGAGTGGATCACTCTCAGGGATGAACATAGTATTTTTAAGCAGGTACGGGGATGGAGACTACAGCCCGCCCCCGTTTCGGTCAACTGTTATCCCTAGGTAGATAGATACCCAGACCACATCCTTTCAAAGTCACAAGTTCAATACCAAGCATGGATGAGGAAAGGGTGGTTTGTTCTCTGGTCGTGAGCAAATCTGTTGGAATTTGGACCTTCTAAATGAGCTTTTTGATCCATTTAAAGTTGTACAAATTGTTATCTCAATCTATGCTCAACTACCCAATGATCGATTTGTTTTTTTTTTTTTTTTTTGCTAGTAAAAGGTGAAGTACATGTTAAATGAGAGTAAGTAAATTAAACTAACACAAGCTAAAAATAATCTAATTAAATAGGATTCTCCTTGATCACTACTTCATTTACTTGGTTTGGAAGCTGGTGATCAGGGAGGTCTCCTTCATGCCTGAGTGAAAGTTCCCATCTCGTGAGTTGCTTCATTTGACTCCCTATAAAAAGTGTATATCACTTAGGGGTGTCCATGGTCCGGGCTAGGCTCTTCAAAATTTTTTCGAGTTAGGCCTAAGTAGTGTAGGCCTAATCTCTTACTCATGTGAGTTATCGAGTGGAGCGGGTCAAGCTTCGGGTTGAGATAGGCAACCTTCAACTTAACCCGCCCCTCACTGGGTGAACCTTATATGTATATATATACATCTTCATTTAAAATGTTTCCAACTTAATATTTTATAAATTACATTTTTAAATTAAAAGTAGAGTTAAAATGGACAAAAATAAATAATTTTATTTGAGATGAATTATTTAATATTTAAGTAAATAATGAATATTGAATAATAAATAATACCTTAAATTACTCAACTTAATATTTATGTAAATAATTTTTTTTTTAAAGGAATATTTCACCTAACTTTCAATGGTTAGTTTTTTAAAAAGGGGAATTTAGAAGTCGGTACAATTTTTAGACTTATTTGGGCAAAAAAACAACTCAAAATTTTATTTGGGGTAAAGTGCATATTTTTTAAAAATACCAGTATTGTCATTTGGTAAACAATCGAAACGTAGAACTCATTTGTATTCCTCTGTATATTATGGCTAGAATCATGTAATGGGAGGTGAAAAGGGGGATTTAATTATCAAAACACTTATTCTTAGGCATCCTAATTCCATGGCAATGGGATATCTATAGAATGACATAACTGTTTATTATTTCTATTTTAACCATTGAATATTCCACAACAAAAGGAGTACTATGATAGTTCCAAATTCCGACTATTCATCGTTGTCGACATCTTGCAGAACCTGTTCAGCGTCTTCGGCAACTTCTTCACCGGAAATTTGAGGTGACATTCTAATTTTTTATTTTTTTTCATTCCTTGATTATTTTGTTTTTTTTTTTTTCAAAAACCTATGTAAGTTGATTCAAAAATAAAACCAAATCATAAGACCCTAATTTTGCGAAATTATATTAAGAATTTGGAAATCTATTATAGCATATGTAAATGAAAAAAACAATTTGGAACATGATTTTTTTGCTTAAAAATAGTTACGTAACTGTTTTAAGTAACTATTTTGAATTCAAATATATTTTTTATTCAAAATTTAATAGGTTTAACTGCGTTGCGTAATTATTCTTCTAATTTTAAGGATGCAATTCTTACAAGTCTGTTTTTGGCAACTTTTTTGTTCATGATTTTTTTGATTAAAAATAGTTACATAACTGTTTTAATTAACTATTTGGGATTCAAATTCAAAATTTTATTAGGTCTAACTGTGTAGCATAACTATTCTTTTGATTTTAAGGATTCAATTATTATAAGTCTGTTATTGGCAACTTTATGGTTCATGATTTTTTTTGATTAAAAATAGTTACACAATTATTTTACGTAACTATTTGGCATTCAAATATAGACAATTCATATTCAAAATTTAATGGGTTTAACTGTGTTGTGTAACTATTTTTATGATTTTAAGGATTCAATTTTTTTATTTGTATCGATAACTTTATTGATTAACTGCTGAATAGTTGTATCTTATTTGTGTTATAACTGTCTTAAATATCTGTTACTGAATCAAGCATATTGTTAATGGTGTTTTTGTCTCTATGGATTAATTGTTGTTCACATTCTTAATGGAGGTAAGTCAAAACAGAGGCCAAACCAATTCTAATGTGGTATCTATATGGCCATTTCAATGGGTTACCCAATTCAGATTTTGGGTATAGTATCTTATCAAGGCTCAAACACAAGTAGCAATTCACCCATTTTCAACACATCAACATTGGTGCAGAAATAAATATTTGTGCCTCAAACAAGCAATATTGAACAATTCATCTAAGAATTCAGTTTTACATTCATGAGAATGCTTTGATCTTTTCACTGCAGTAACAGTTCCTGATTCTATGAAAAAGTCTTAATAAACGGTGTCAAATGATCCGTAAACAGTGTCAAATGTATTTTGTGGCTAACTTGAGCTCTTTGTATCTAAAAGCTCTTGGGGCTGTAAAAACATTAATACAAATCAATTAATTAATTATCTACGTATTGGGAGAAAAACATAAAACAACAAAAATTTACAGATATACAGGATCTTCCAAAATAGATATTGGCTGGAAAATTGCACAGAATAGCATTTACATTAAATCATAACTCTAATTAAAAAATAGTTAGACCCATTAAAAACCAAAATAATTTTTTCCCCGTTCATCCCAAAAAATGAATAACATATAACAATCTTTGATTAATAATCTGAGAATAAAATAAAACAGCTAACAAACAATGACATATTAACATTTTTTTGAAAACATAAATTAATGTCAATACCCAAAAATAGTTACACAACTTACACCCATTAAACCCAAAGCATTTTTTTTTTTCCATTCATTCCAACAACGACCAAACATACACAAAAACGAACATGTGAATTTCTCCCAAAAAAATGATCGAATTGTAGAGGAAATGTAATTATTTTGTTTATACTAAAAATATTTACACCCATAAGAAACAGTTACACCTATTAAGATCAAAACAATTTTTTTTTCCTCCATTCCAACAAAAAACGAACATAAAACAAAAATCGAACATAAAAATTTCTTGAAAAAAATGACAAAAAAGAAGAAATATAATTATTAACAACTCACCTTCAATCCGATGACGACAATTGGTATTGGCAATTCCTTTTTCAAAGAAAACCACCACCGGAGAAATAAATCGTCGTTGAAGAAGACTTATTTTAAATAAGACTTATCAGTTGAACACGTTGAAGATGACTTATCAGTTGAACACATACGTTTGATTCAAAAAAATAAAGATAACAAATATGTAAATAATACATATCTATTTCCTAAAATAACTGTCAATAGATGCATAAATCTCTCACAAAACTACCCATTCAAAATTTAAAAATAAAAAGACAACATATATGTAATCTTTATATGTTCGTTTCCTAAAATAACTGTCAATCATGGTTGCATAAAATAAGGGAGGGCGTTTAAGTAAAAAAGATTTAAATTCTTTTGAATTTTGTACCTAAACATAAAAAGTATTATAAAAATTGTACTTAATAGAATAAACTATTTACTCATACATTTTTGCTCAAATAAGTATTGAAAATTGTACCCAAACGTGTTCAATTTAATTTAAACGACTAAATTAAATTCTCATTAATAATATAATTGTATACCAATTACAATTTTTTAAGAAAAAATTGAATTTTTATTTTTGATTTTATTTTAATAAATGATACAATAAAATATGAATTTTAGTTGTAAAATTTAAAATATTTTGATATTTGATTGGAGTATTTTTGGTCTAAGTACAATATTTTAAACTTAAGGTCTAAGTATTATAAACGCACAAACTTTAGGAGAATCTAGGTGTAATTTATTAATGAATATATTTATAACATAGGTCTAAGTGTTACACGCGTACAAACCTGAGGAGGTCTGCGTGTAATATTTCAAATGTCAAGAAATCTGAGTAATTAAATGACAAACTTTAGGGGGGTTTAAGTGTAATTCTCCAAAAATAATAATATAATGATACAAAGACTAAAATCATCATAGAAAGCAAATTTACAGGATAAGTAGGAGAATTATTGACCTAAAGAATAGAATGACTGATATGATGCTGAGAAGAGTTCAGGTCAATTCTAAACCTTGAGTCTTGGTTATGGCTAGAACTAGCTCAACGATTCCTAAACAAGTTCGACTTACCTTGAAGTAGCTTAGACTAAAACTTGAGAAGGGTCAAAAAGGATATTACGGTATCAGACCTTGTCGAGGGGTAAATCACCAGTGTCACGTCATCAGTTTCTAGAATGTCAGGTCACACCTAGAGGAATATAACAATTGCTTACAAAAAGGTTGTAATCACCATCTTCTCCAAGAAATTTAAACTCTAGGAGAAAGAATCTATATTAGAGTGGATTAACAAAGTTCTTCAACTTCTTCTCTCGACTCTCTTGATTATTTCATATTCACACTCACTCACATACAGATCTCCATAGATTTCAAAGAGGAGGTCTTCAACTCTCATTTCTCACATTTATCGATTCTTAACACCATCATAACATAAGATTGGGAGGAAGTATTGAATAGATCCATATCTAAAAGGGATAACTTAATAATATATTTAAAATTATGAAAAGAATAAAAAGGTCAAAAATGAATTTTTGAAAACTCAAGGGGCCATGGCTCCCTCTAGTCGAACTGTGGTTTCAATGCTGCTAAAAGTTCACACCCTTGGCCATAACTCAATGGATTATTTTTGATTTTCATAGACAACTAATCTTGGAGTCAAATCTTTATTCTCAATGTTAACAGCTCAAGCTGTCACTAAAAGTTTTTGGAATTGAAGAAAATTTACACTTTTTTTGGCTTAAGTTAAATTTTTTTTTTTAAACAAAAATAAAATTTTATTTATTCACAAATGCCAAACCATTACCAGAAGCAAAAAGTAAGCCACAGACGCCTTCCATAACAAGAAAAAAACAAAAGTCCAAAGAAACCAGTCAAAAAAGACTCAGCAGCACCCTCCAAAAAACTTTAACAGCACAAAGTTCGTTAAAACCTACCAAGACAGCAGTAGCATTTCCCATTCCAGACTTATGCCTCAAGTCTGTTTCAAACAAAACCAGCACTTCAGTTAAGACAACAACCAATCATACCAACATAGTAGATAGATTGAGACAAAAAGCCCCAATCTAACACTCATAAGCCCAATTAGCCCATATCATCAAAAATCACAATTCCTTTCTTTCTCAACTCAGGCAATCCTCCCAAATCACTTCGCAAAGCCATCTTCACCTCGCAAGGCAGCTGAAAATCTCCAGAAAAATCAAAAGATCTTCTGCACTTAACAACATCATTTTCTAATCTGTCAGTGACAGCATTAGCTTCTCTAAAAGTATGCCTTAATTGGAATTCCACACCAGTTAACAGCTGCTTAATCTTCCTCAATATTTCCAAGAAAATTCATGGACACTCACAAAGACTCAAAACTGCATTCACAATAATTAAAGAGTCACATTCAATTATTAGCTAATACACAAACAGTCCATACTTCTGAACTAACTGCAGGCCATTCAGCAAAGCTTTAAATGCAGCAGCCACATTCGAGCACTCATCATAAAAGAAACAAGCAGCTAATACCAATCCCCCAAACTCATTCCTCAACACAGCACCACCACCTGCTATGCCAGGATTATTCGTGGCAGCCCCATCCATTTTACCCAAATAATTTTGTTCACCACATGACTGGAAACTTGAATATGCAAAAATTCCGAAAAAGAAGAGCCAATAACAGCATCCTGCATCACAAAATTGTTACTTTTTATATCAAGTTACAACAAAATAAAATTATTAGGATCAATCCTAATTTCTAGAATCGATCTTAACACGTATTTTGACCCCAAAAACATGATAATTTCTATATTGTACCTCTTTCACTATAAATTCTAAAGATAGTGCTGTTACAACTTTCAAAAGCAACAAACAAACTTGAAAACATCCGGTAATAATCCTAACAGTCAACAATTTAAAATCTTGTCCTCACACAATTTACATGACTTGAGAGGTGATACATCATGATGAGAGTGTTGCTTAACCACTTAACTGCAGGAAATAAAAAAGGATGACCAATGCAAAGAACTTCTGTTACTGCAGAGTCTGGAGAAAGTCAGATATACATAGTTTTGTGTCTACTTGTGTAGTGACTATTTTCACGACTCAAACCCATGACGTTGAGTTCACATTGAAACAATGCTACGAAAAAGTCTAGCCTATTACTTAACTATGAGAAATATGGTACAAAACGAAGCATTGTCCTAGTCTAATTTCCATGTATAAACGTGCCCCCCATTTGTGGCTCTTGTTAGCATCCTAACTTTAGCGAGCATAAATCAGTCCCTACTAATTTTTAGAGCATAAAACCAAGCAAACATTTTTCTGCTTGGGAGAGTTGCAATAACTTGTTGGATTTTTTTGTGGAGTCTAGTTTGGATTTGATCCGGATGATGACTTGACCCGAAATAATGTTGCGTAGTTTTTTAATAGAAAATTTTCTGAGGCGGCCCAAGCCGTAGCGCTCATGGGCAAGCCTCGTGGGGGTCCGGGGGTTTGGCCCATTTTCTAACCCTATGCCCAGAACATATATAAACTGTTATTCGGTGATTAGAGTTTTGAATTCTATACGGCCTACGCCCTCTCTGTATTCTTTATTAAAAATAGTAAAAACTCTGTAACTTCGTGGACGTTGGCAATTGCCGAACCACATAAATTCTGTGTTGTATAATTGTTTAGATTGCATTTTTATCGTTCTTTTCATTAATTTCACTTTATTGTCAACATTTGATTTCACAACATAACTTTCCTAGCTACTTGCTGAAGAGATGACTTCAACTCCTCTTCTCATATTGCCAATAAAAAGGTTTGTGTATCATCCCCACCCTATATTGCACCGTTCTCCCAAGCAGACAAGAGACAGATAGAGAGACGATTGCAAAAAAAAAAAACACCATTGTTAAGTATTAACAAAAGCTTTTCTACAAGGCTATGAAGCCGGCACAAAAAAACTATGCAAAGAAAGTATTCGCCTAATCGGTCCACACATTTTCATTTTCAGGACAATCGAAGGAAGAAACTTCTAGAACACACGCATGAAAGAAAAAACAAAAAACAAAAAACAAAAAAGAAATAAAAGAGTTGGGTTGTGAAGCCATCTTTAATTTTCTCAAAACGGTTTTATTTCCTTATTAATAAAAACAAACAGAAAACATCAAGTATAATTGAAACCAAGCATCAAAAGCAAGTACATGTTTGTACAACATTGCATCATCTATAAAAAGCCTTCACTCTATACAAGAGAACTTCTCATAGCATAGAGAGAATGCTTTTTCCTAGTTTAGTGTTTAGAATTGAAACCTTATATTCCCTTTTCCTAGATCAAAAATTCAACAAGATATCAATATATCACACTATATCTAAAACCAAAAGCAAGAGGCAAGACTTGTGCTAATTCAACATTTTTGTGAATGCACTCCTATGTATGTATCTAATATTATAAACCTACAAATCACTCCAAACACTACTTGTAGAAAGAAAAAATATTTTCGATGATAGTACTGTATTGAATCAGACATAGAAACATCACATGAAAAATCAAAGATAATTCACATCTAAAGGTACTGATATAGGTTTTAGCTTCCACGGAGTTGCTAAACAAAATCAGCTTAATGAAGTGGGAGACTTCCACAAATTTCATTTTAAAACAAAATTCGATTTAGATAACAACATGCACATTTACCCTAAAACTTGGCACATCAACATTTCATAATATAAAAGAGTTGTACCTGAATGCAATAATCCATCTGCCTGTCTGGTTTAAATGGTATATCATTGATATATTCTCATAATTAGCTCCACTAAGACGAGTAATAACCCAATGAGATAAGTAACATAAGTTTGTACAAGATACAATGATATGTAAGGTAATTGTACCCAAAACAAGATTTTCTAGTTCAAGCGAATCCATGCTAAAAAGGAATTAGCAATCTCTATGCATCCAATTTTTTTTTTCGAAGGTAAATAAGTTTATCAAACCGAAAAAATAAGATATACAATGAAGTTCAAAATACGCCAAAAAAAAGGCTACATAAAGCAATACTCAGAAAGCTTGCTCCGTCCACACACATACTCTATAAATAAAATAATCTCTAACAACCCGAGACTAGGTACAAAAACTAGAACAGGTCAATAAGCCCAATTACATGTTCTAAATACTAAGGAGGAGCCTTTAACCTCTCTTGAAGATCCTTAATACTTAAGCTATTGATATTTTTATCTTCTAGCCTTCAGACTTTGAATCCTGCTATGAAGTTTTCTCTTGTTTCCTCTTTAGATGAGAGACCCCTTTCAAGATCATCACCAAAGGAATTATCAAGATCTTCTTCCAACTCCTCAGCCTTGTCATTTTCCTCCACATGGGAAGTGTCCTTTCCTTTATCTTTTTGCAAGTTGGCAACTGCTCCCAAGCTCTAGAGGAGGGTTCGAGCAAAGAACATTAAAATGATATGAGGATGATTCTTCACTGCTTATGTTTCTAGTTCCTTCCACCGGAGACCCTCCATCTTATCTTTTCTTTTTTTTTTGGGAGCCATCATGTCATTCATCTCTAATCCCGACTTCCTTTTTTCTCTAAATTTGAGGATAATCTTGTTTAGGAGCTAATGGACAACCGACATTAGAATGACCAAACAATTTGCATGTTGAACATTTTTGAGACGTCCAAGGAATTTCAACTAAGATTGCATGTGTTACGTCACCCATCCAATTTTAAATCAAGAGATTTATTACTAACAAGGCCCTAGCACTGGACTAGTACCTCTTTTTAAGGTGGTTTAAGAGGAGAGTATTAACCAGAATCCAGCAAACATAAAATAGAACGTTGTCAGAAGCACAAAGCATCAGTCCTTTAAGAGTTATAGATGCGAAAATTAGAAGTATAATTTAATGGGCTTATGAAGCAACTACAATAATTAATCTCCAGACTAATAATGTTGAGTCAATCTACTGTGAGTCAAATCTAATATTTACAAGACGTATCACCAACAATTAATGACGAATGCCCAAAGATATGGCAGACTGAAGCATTACCCTGCTGGAACAGAAAGACTGAAAGGATCATGTGCATGAACATTACAGATGTCTTTGTTACAAGACAACTTCCACATGGTGAAAAATAAGCAGAATGGACAACCATTTATGGCTAACCGTCTTTAAATATTTCATCTTATCTAAATCAATATATCTCAAAACACAAATACAGGCAGTCCAGCCCATCGATGGAACTTGTAGCCATGATGTTACTGTTTTCTGAGTTACAATCTACGGTGTTGATTCTATTCTCATGCAAGTGCTATGAGAATGAAGATTTTTCTGCTCTCTCCTCCCAAATATCGACTACTCCAAGACCCTCACTAAAGTATAAGGACTTCCCATCATCTGTCTTTGAGAAATACAAAATATACCATACTCACTTGAATATATTAGATCAAATACCTCCATCTCAGCTAGGAGCGTTCACCCTGCTCTATGGATAGGAATTATGATATTTCATCTTCTTATTCGATATTTTGTGGAAGAGATTTTTTTTTAACTTTTCCTACCCAATCAAGTGTACTATTTTTATTCAAATTCCATCCAAAAGAATCAGGTAGTAAGTCAGGTAGGAAATCAAGTGAAAACAATATTTTTTAGTTATTAATTTTTAGATCATTTTAACAATTCAATTAAATAACTTGCACCAATTAACCAGCATAATAATGTTAAAAATATTATAATATTAAAATTTTAACACATTAACAGTATTTCTGGTTTGTGGTTTATGTACACATTAACAGTGTTAAAATGTTAAAATTTAATAACACACAAGTATACATAAGTATTACTTAGCATAAAATACAAGAAACCACTCAGACAAAAATAATTTTATTCACTAGGCTCAAAACTTCAAAACTTCAAAACTGAAAGGGAACATGATTTATACAGTAATCAATTATAATTCTCAGCCATTTCATTCCAATGAACCTTTTTCTCCCACTGATGACAAATCTCATCCAACATTCCTATCACCTCTACAATACAATTAAATAAATAAACATTCAAAAAAATTCCCCTTTTACTCTTTGCTGCACTGTTTCATAGCATATAATTTGTTCCACCCTCGTTATTCTTACACCGTATAGTGCAATTAAATAATTTCAATATCTAATCCTTTCAGCTTGACCACTGATTCAACGTGCCCATTAAGGGTATGGAGCTAACTTATCCTGAAATTGCATATTTTGTGAGAATATAAAACTTGGTTACTCATAACATTTATTAAAAATAATCACAAAGAATTAAACTTCTACACAAATAAAAAACATGTCCTACATACAAACTTTAAAAGCTATCTGCAAAAGTCAATGGTCTTTGTCTAAATTTCTACAGGAAATGCTTGAAATGGTCAATATGGCTATGCACACCGTTTGGTCATGTATGTACCTTGCAACTTCAGCCTGTCTCTTAGCCTGCTCAGCAATCTCAGACAGCTCCCGGTAATTTTCTTCTCATTGAACAAGCTTGAAGTTTTTGCAGTCTGGAGGCCATGAAACGTGCGTTGAGCCGTGGCCCACTATGCCTCTCTCTCGCCCTTGCCATAATCCTTCTTCATCGTGAAAGCAGTCTAGACCATTAGAAATGAAAAATTAAAAGTGAGTAAACAATACTGATATAGTTGTAGTATGCTTCATAGTTGTTTTCGAGTTTGTTCAGGTACCTTGTTCTGGATCATAGAATCCCAAGCAATGCCACTCAATGCAAGGCGGATGATGAAGTTGAGGACATCTAGAGGGAAGTAGGTAACAACACTAACGCCGTGTTTGGTACGCAGTAATACATTTATGTAAGAATGGAATGAACATGAGAATAGAATAAACTTGGTAATAAAATGTAATGTGTATTATCATTCTAATGTTTGACAATTAATTATAATTAAGTCTTAGAATGTAATGCTCATTCATTCCAAATTTTGGATAAAATTAATTTTTATTGGAATGGAACGAAATTTAACCAAAATAATGTTTTGTCATAAAATTTCCAATTTATTGCATACTTCATTATAATGAATATTTCTGTTAATTTTAAAATTTGACAAATTAGATTAAATATGTCGTAAATAAAGTCACAAAGAATCACATAATTAAAAAATTCACTAAAAAATAATAAAAATCAATAATAAACAACAAATAAAAAAAATATAAATGTGTACGTTCATCAATATCCTACATAATCCTTCATGAATGGTACTCATTCAACACACAATGACTATGATCAACCTTCAAAATGTGTGCCTATTCCTTCTACCATAATTCTTTAATGTGGAAAATCTTATACAAATAAACCTAATTTTCAAAATTTGACAAATACTATATAACATAATCATTAACCAAATAACCTTTTTCATGGAAAACATAATTAAACTCAAGCTTAACAGATAAGAGTAACACAAGTGTTTCATAGACAAAAAAAAAAAAATTCCTCTTTAAAACCTTGATTTGTGATTCAATATGTGGTTTGGCCCTAATTCCTTTGCCCGACAGCTTCTCTAGCAAAGATTGCTCAATGACATTCAAATATCCTGGTTTAAATCCATTATCAGCTCAATGTATTCCGGAGTTAACTAGTTCCAAAAGGGTCTAAATCAATTTAGCATCTTCATCAACAATCCATTTCCTCTTATTCTTTCTCGGACCTCGTGACTCCACTTGACTTGAAGATGCCATTTTTTCAAACTATTCTTATTGAAATAAGGTCAATACACAATCAAATTAAAGTGCTAATAAACAGAGTTCTAAATAATTCTAATGCAAAAACAAGCAACCCCAAAAATATAGCACATACTTGTTTAATAATCACGATAAACCTTGATTATAAACTAATCCTGTCCTTCCACACCAACACACGAAATACAAAAATAAAAAGTGATTAACAAAAGGGGAGTAAAAATGTAAATTCACAGGATGCACAACATGAAAATAATCTTAAGTTTTGGAGTAAAGTTTTTAATTTAGATCAATCCAGACAATGTCAAGATCCAAACAGCCTACTTGACCTTACAAACCAAAACAAAACCTCGAGTTTACATCAATTCTGATAACCCAAGGGACTTACTCGTACCACACTCACATAATACTTTTTTTTTTTTAATCAAGGCCATTGGAATAGAATAAGAGTGTCAAAATGCACAAGCATGAGTACCATGTAAAAGAATGTAGATACATAAGAGAGGCTGTGTGCATAGCTAAACTGTGCCATCCACACACTCATTATCTTACCTATACTTATGTCAACAGAATATCGCCAGCTGAAATCACCACATAAATTGACAACAACTATATACAATGCAGACAAGCAGGTCACAAAACACAAATCCTTGATATAAATTTAGGTGTTAGTATTTCATCCAAAGCTAAGCATAAAGTTAGTTTAAATCCTTGGATCATGTAAAACTTGATAAGCTTTTGAACGCTCTGATAAGGTTCTACCATAATGGTAAATAATCAATACACTGAAAATGGAATATCAGTTGGAAAAATAATATTAAACATGATTTTTCATGTTTTAGGAGCTTTTTTTATGCATTTAGTTTTTTGTATTAGTGGAGGACAAAGTAAATAAGGTGTTTTAATTTTCCAAGTAGGGTCTTTATTATTTTTATTATTGCATTATGTAGTAGGGTTAGTTTGTATGGCATGAGAGTCTATATATATCATATTTAATGCATCTACTTGGATATGAGTGAATACAAAGAGTTCTTCCAATCTTCAATAGTCTCATCCATTATATTTTTTTTGTAAGTGTGTGATAGTCCTCTAGATTCCAACAAAGTGGTATCAGAGCTAGGCTTAAGTGTTGAAAAAAGAGAGTGAGAGAGAGATGAATGCTTCCATTTCAAATGCCTTGATTCATCAAAGATAACTATGAGAATTGGTGTATCCGTATGAAGACAACTCTTGGATCTCAAGACTTATGGGAGATTGTAATAATTGGTTACACAACACTGCAAGATGAAGCTTCCTTAAGTCAAGCCCAAAAGAAAGTCTTGTAAGCCACAAAGAAGAAGGATCAAAAGGCTTTTTCACTTATCTAACAATGTTTGGATGATTCTATGTTACAGAAGGTTGCTAGTGCAACCACATCCAAGCAAACATGGGGTGTTCTTAAAACTGTTCATAATGGAGTGAAAAAAGTCAAGAAAGTTCGCCTCCAAACTCTGCGAGGTCAATTTGAGACTTTACGTATGAAGGAATCCCAATTAGTTTCAAATTATTTTACAAGAATCTTGGTGGCTGTGAATAATTTGAGAACTTATGGTGATGATCACTATCATGATACTTGGGTGATAGAAAAAATCCTCCGTTCATTGGACCCCAAGTTTGACTACATTGCCATAGCCATAGAAAAGCCTAAATATTTAGACACAATGACAATTGACGAACTCATGAGATCGTTGTTAGTCCATGAAGAACGGCTAGGCAAGAGGAAGCAAGGGCCGTTGGAGCAAGTGCTACAAACCAAACTTTCTTTCAAAGAAAAAGAAAGAAGGCACGATGGAAATCAAAGAAGTAGAGGGCATGGACGTGGACGTGGAGGTCGTGGTGGAAGTGGTCGGGGTAGAGGAGAAAACTTTGGCCAAAATGTGTCCAACAAAGAAGAAAGAGACCAAGAATCACATCGTGGAAGAGGACGTGGAAGAGGCAACAATTCAAAGTCATTTGGAGCGAGGTATGACAAATCTCATATTAAATGTTACAATTGTCATCGATATGGCCATTTTGCTTTCGAGTGTAGAAATGATTTTGTGGAATAAAGAGCACACTTTGTTAAAGACAAAGTTGAACAGGTAGAGCCGACCTTGTTGTTGGCATACAAAGAAGAGTCAAAGGGACACAAGAACGTGTGGTACCTTGACTCCGATGCTAGTAATCATATGTGTGAAAATAAAGAGATGTTTGCGGAGCCTGATGAATCGGTGAGTGGAAAAGTCACTTTTGGAGATTCTTCTCAAATTTCGGTATTATGAAGAGGTAATATTTTGATTCGTTTGAAGGATGAAAGGCACCAAATTATTTCTAATATTTTTTATGTTCAAAACATGAAAAATAATATTTTGAGCTTGGAACAACTCTTAGAGAAAGGTTATGATATTTGCATGAAAAATCATAATCTTTTAATAAGATATGGAAAGGGGAATTTGGTTGCTAAAGTGCCAATAACAAGAAATAGAATGTTTTTGTTAAATATTTATAGTGATGTGGCAAAATACTTGAAAGCATGTGTTAAAGATTCTTGGTTATGACACTTGAGATTTGGGCACTTGAATTTTGGAGGACTAACCTTGTTATCTAGAAAGAAGATGGTGAACGGATTGTCTTCTATTAAACACCCGGATCAACTTTGTGAGGGATGTATAATTGGAAAGCAAGCTAGAAAGAGCTTTCTCAAAGAATCCATTTCAAGAGCAACCAAACCACTTCAACTTGTTCACTCGGATGTTTGCGGCCCTATAGATCCACCACCATTTGGTAAGAACCGGTATTTTCGTCTCCTTATTGATGATTTTAACCGAAAAACGTGGGATTATTTTCTAAAACAAAAATCGGAGGTGTTTCGTGTTTTTAAAAAGTTTAAGGCTTTGATTGAAAAACAAATTGGGTATAAAGTCAAAGCAATTAGATCCGATATAGGAGGTGAATTCACATCAAATGAATTCAAAATTTTTGTCAAGAAAATGAAATTCACCATCCTCTAACGGTTCCAAGATCACCACAACAAAATAGTGTTGCCGAAAGGAAGAACCGAATCATTGTTGACATGGCTCGGAGTATGTTGAAGACTAAAAAAATACCCAAGGAGTTTTGGGCGGAAGCTATTGATTGTGCCATCTACTTGTTAAATCGGTGTCCCACTAGAAGTGTTCAAGACAAAAACACCACAAGAAGCATGGGGAGGAATCAAGCCAAATGTTTCTCATTTGCGGGTCTTTGGAAGTGTATGCTATGCAGATGTGCTGGATGAGAAACGGACCAAACTCGATGACAAGAGTGAAAGTTTGTCTTCTTTGGCTATGATTCAAGAAGCAAAGGTTACAAACTTTACAACCCAAGTAATGACAAGATAATCATTAATAGAGATGTTGAGTTTGATGAAGAAGATGAATGAGATTGGAACACTCCATAAGAAGACTATGATTTTTTTCCATTCTTTGAAGAAGAGGGGGAACCCAATAATGAGATCATGGAGTTGCCCATTTATTCTCCTCCACCATCACCACCATCATCCACCAATGCGCTAGCATCTCCATCATTATCCGAAGGAAGCTCAAGTTAAAGGCCCCCTCGCATGAGGAGTCTTTGAGATATCTTTGAAGAAACCGAAGAGGTAATTCAAGGATTTAGTGATCTAACACTATTTTGTCTATTTGCCGATTATGATCCAATAGGCTATGAGAAAGTGGCATAAGATAAGAAGTGGAGGAGTGCCATGAATGAAAAATTTGATGCCATTGAAAGAAATGAAACATGGGAGCTTGCCACACTCCCTAAAGGACAAAAAGTCATTGGAGTGAAGTGGGTGTACAAGACAAAGAAAAATGTCAAAGGTGAAGTGGAGAGGTATAAAGCAAGGTTGGTTGCAGGAGGCTATAGTCAAAGACCGTGTATTGACTATGATGAGGTATTTGCACCCATTGCTCGTTTGGAAACAATTAGATTAATTATTTCTTTAGCCACTCTAAATGACTGAAAATTCATCAAACGGATGTAAAGTCTACGTTTTTGAATGGTTTTCTTGATGAAGAAGTGTATGTTGAACAACCCTTGGGTTATGTTGTGAAAGGGCAAGGAGAAAAAGTCCTGAAATTAAAAAAGGTTTTGTATGGTTTGAAGCAAGCAGCAAGGGCTTGGAATAGTAAACTTGAAAAGTACTTTGAAAGAAATAATTTCACCAAGTATCCCCATGAACTTTCTTTTTATGCAAAGGTGAATAATAATGATGATATACTCTATGCTTGTTTGTATGTGGATGACTTGATCTTTATAAGAAATTGTCCAAGAATGTTTGAAGATTTCAAGAGAGCAATGACTAAAGAATTTGGGATGACTGACATTGGGTTTATGTCATACTACCTTGGAATTGAAGTGGAGCAAATGAAGGAAGATATTTTTATTTTTCAAGAAGGTTATGCTAAAGCAATTTTGGCAAAATTCAAGATGCAAGATTATAAGGCGGGTATGCACACCCGTTGAATGTGGTGTAAAACTGTCAAAATATGAAGATCGAGAGAATGTGGATCCTACCCATTTCAAGAGCCTAGTGGGAAGCTTGAGGTACTTAACATGCACAAGGCCGGATATTCTTTTTGGTGTTGGTCTTGTAAGTCGCTATATGAAAGCTTCTACCATGACCCATTTGAAGGTGGCGAAAAGAATTCTTAGATACATCAAAGGTACACTTGATTATGGATTGCTATATTGTTCTAAAAATTTCAAGCTTGCTGGTTATTGTGATAGTGATTGGGCCGAACATATGGATGATAGAAAAAGTACTACCGAGTATGTTTTCTTCATGGGAGATACCACATTTGCTTGGAGTTCAAAGAAGCAACCCATTGTGACTCTTTCGACTTGTGAAGCTGAGTATGTAGCGGCTACATCATGTATTTGTCAAGCCATTTGGCTTAGAAATTTGTTGAAAGAACTTCATTTGCCTCAAGAAGAATCGACGGAGATCTTTATTGACAACAAATCGGCACTAGCGTTGGCAAAGAATCCGGTGTTTCATGATCGTAGTAAGCATATTGACACAAGGTTCCATTTCATTAGAGAATATGTGACCAAGAAAGAGGTGGAGCTCAAGTTTGTGAAGTCTCAAGATCAAATTACGTATATTTTCCCTAAGCCACTCAAAGAGGATGTCTTTTGCAAATTGAGAAGTTTGCTTGGAGTTGAGAAGAAAATTCATGTTTAAAGGGGGGTGTTGGAAAAATAATATTAAACATGACTTTTCATGTTTTAGGAGTTATTTTTATGCATTTAGTTTTTT
>CAUOFW020002910.1:0-42291 GCA_963454935.2 Ilex paraguariensis
TTATTCTGCGTGTGTTGAATAGAATTGGATGGGCTTTGTGAAATGCCCATCCACTATTGTTTGCTTGTGTGTGTCTGTGAGAGAGAGAGGGAGAGAGTGTGTGTGTTTGTGTTTGGGGGGGTGTTTGTGAGTGACATATTTGTGTCTATGTTTGGTTGTAGTTTACTTTTCTTGAATTTTCCTGATTGTGTGTAGAGGATAAACTTGGGGCTTTTGAGAGGTGGAGTCATAGAGAGACCTTACCTGCTGATGCACATAAGAAGGTTGGTTAAGTAGTGTTGTGTAATAGTGTATTTTGGATTGCTACTCTTATATTTGGATACTGAATATGCAGGTTAGGTTAACGTGCTCCTATTGTAAGAGGCATAATGAAACCGAAGTCCCAGATCCTTGCCATGGTGGATCGCAAGGCTTCGAAAAGGTAACGCATAACTGATTCTTCTTTCTGTTGGAATGAGATATGATATCAGGAACAAATTATATTAGTTATTTTGAAAACCTGAAGAATCCAAAAATGTTTATATGAAGTGTTCCTGATGAGTTTTTACTTTCACAACTGCTTTCTTGGAAGTTTTAAGAGGTGAGACATGATGATTTCCTCACAATCATAAGATGCATCACCTTAAATGACGAAAAGTACACAGACCTTTTAGAACAACATATGAACATAACAATTATTAGGAACTCATGTATCTAGAAGCCCCTGAGCATGGAACACCCACTTCCAATGGTTGTATCGGCAAAACCAATGTTAAACAGTAGCACGTAGCCATGATGAACCAGTTCCACTGTTCTGTTGCGCATAGAAAATTGTTTTCTGCTAAATGATCCCTTGTTCATAATGCCAAACCCACATCTAACTATAGTGAACCTGTTGTGGTCACCGTGGCGGCCTATTGTTTTTCTGAAATTATTCATTGATTGGGATATTACGCTATGTTTTGCATCTTGGTTGGTACATGAGGATGAAAGCATTGTAGCCTTTTTTTTCCTAGGTAAGCGATCTGGTATTAATTTTAATCAATTTTGGCCTAGTTTACTATTGTCATTTAACACCAAATATTAAGCAGTAATAAATACCATGCAGCACGTGTTATTATTTTTAACAAGTTAAGTGTTAAAAATGTAAAGACTTTATTGTCTTTGCAAACATAGAGTCACACTTTCATATAAAAGTTACACATTATGCAAATTTTTACCCTCAATATTTATTTTGTCGTTTTTAATTTAATAACGTACACAATCACTTAATCTAAACATAATAATATTCTTGTTAAACACAATTTTGTGGATAAAATGGGAACTAATTATCCAACCCTATCCTTTATTTGTATCTGAACCAAACATACCCTTGGTGTTTATTAATGCTTGAGATGGAACATTCATGTAACTGGGATGGAGTTAGGATTCTATTTTAGTGTTAGTGGGTGCAAAAACATGAATATAAAATATAACCAGTTAGTATAAAAAAACTTTCTTGCATGTCCATTTATAAGAACTAAATTAAGTGCAAATTTCACACAAAAATTCCCAAGTTCGCCTATGAGAAATATATTAAGATCAAAGACTAAATAACAATTAATGCAACCAACAATGAAATATTTAATTATTTTAGTAGATTAAGAGACAAGTGAACTGCTAACTTACTACAGATATAAAAGACTGGGGGAACTATTACAATTTTCCAGAAAATTGAAGGGACGATAAGATAAATTGGTCATAATTTTGTTGCCATAACAGTAGATATTTGGTAGCCTATACACACAGCTCCGCCCTTGACATTGAACTCCTATATCTCAACAGTTTTATGGGTATGCTAATGTGTAGACTACACAACAGTTTTTGTACCGTATTGTATTACTATATAATCCTCACTTTTGTTCTTATCATATGGATAAGTTGGTGTTTTTATTTCAACATGATTTGACTTTTATGGGATTTTAAATATTGAATTAAGATAGAGTCATTTGTCCGTGCATTCCATGAAATATGGTTATGTTTTCTAATTGGCGGTTTTTATTTGTTACATGCTGCCTTTAAGACGAAATTAAGTAATAATTTGAGGAAACGAAATCAAATTTATATTGTGAAAATGAAATTATTCATATTTTTTGAATCGAATTTGGGTCCAATTTTTAATTAGAGTTGGATTCGGATAAAGACATGCATAATCATTCATATGTGCACAAGCTTAAAGACACACATTACCTTCATAGTGTTCGAAAGACAGTCGGTCACACACATAACTATATTTCAAAACATTGGTGTCAATTTCTAGAAATGATGCTACTTCTAAACACATTACCTTCATAGTGTTCGAAAGACAGTCATCCGTCAAGAAATTACCAAGTGATGCAAGACCTTCTTTGAGATTTCCTGGTTGGAAAATATAAAGTTTATTAAATATCTCAACAATTGTCTATAATTTATTTTATACTAAGTTTCTCAGTAATGTTCGTAAAAGAATATATCACAAAGTTGTCACTAATTTCCTTACAAAGCCTAATTGAAGTTATCTTATATATTAATTTTTTTAATATATAAAAAAAGTGATGACGTTTTACACAAGAAACATGTGGGTTGTTGAAAGGTGAGTGGGGGCAACTGCCCACTCAAGCTCTAAGGTAGATCCCCCTGTATGGCACACAGATGGTGCCTCATAGAAGGCAGAGACTCACTAGATATTCCTCGGTGGCCTCATAGAAGGCGGCGACAACAAAGCTTTGGAAATTCTCTCTATTGGACACACACTTAAATACGAATATAGTTTCTGCATTAAGGATTCTCTTACTTGAAAGTTATACTCACGAATTTTTTATTTCTTAGATTTGTTGCAATTGCGTTACTTTGAGCAAATTAGATTGCAGACTCGAACTTTCCTAGGTAAATTGCCAGAGTCCATTAAGTTTTGGATTTTTTAGATTAAAAACAATTTATAGAGGCTTAATTGGGTTGTAATTATTTTTCCTGATCGTTTAAATTGAAGATTTATTCCCAAGGATAGTTCAAGTAGCAATAGGGACGAACCGTAAATCCAGACAGACGTCATGAGTTGAGTTTGAATCTGGACAATTCCTTGGGACCAAGTCATGAAATATTTATCTCTCAAGAATATCTTAGTCTTCGCACCAAGTCATGAATTGTGGTTATCTCTCTCTATCGGACGGACACACATTTAAATAAATACAAATGTAGGTTCCCCTTTAAGGATTCTCTAGCTTGAAAGTTATGCTTACTGAGTTTTCTGTTTTCAGGATTTGTTGCAATTGCATTGCTTTGAGCAAATTAGAGTGCACACTTGAACTTTCGTAGGTAAATTGCCAAAGCCCACCTCTGAATTTTAGACAACTTTGACGAATTAGGCCTTAAATTAAGTTTTGGATTAAAAATAATTTACAATTTTTGGCTTAATTGGGCTGTAATTATTTTCCTGATGGCTTAAATTGAAGATTTATCAATTTTGATGGATTTTTTGCATAGAAACTAGGATTTGTTATAATGAAACTTGGGTTATTGCATTATTTTTTGTTGGACAAGCCTGAAATATGGTGGTGAGTTTTGTAATTGGTTTGGGTCATTCTCTTTCAATATGTTTCTTTTAAAAATAGACACGGTTGCACCAATTACATGACAAGTTTACAATGAAAAATTATTAGGAATCTGGTGGAGGGCCCACATAGAAATGTATTCAATATTTCAAGGACTGAAATAATATAATTGAAATATTGGAGACTAAAATAAGATAAACCTCATATTTTAGGAAATAAAAATAACAGAAGTTAAAAAACCTTTATATGTACATCTAGATCCTGAGGGAGTTTCATAGCAATTGTGTTCACACAGAATTTATGGCTATTTAGGGTGTCCTTAATTAAACTTAGAATCAGGACTGCGTATGATTGTTCTCACTGCATTGCATACAAGCAAGTTTATCTATTTGATGACTCTGAGACAAAGCCGTAAATTCATTACCTTAAGATAATGACTAATCCACAACGTCCATTTGTGCCACCTCTTCGCAACCCATAGTTTACTATAAATGTTATAATTATAATATCAAGATATCGTGCATTGCTTAGTTACTCTTAGTAATATTCAAAAATTAGGAGTGTCAAACGTGGAATAACAAGAAAAATAATTTTTTTTGTCCGTAATAAAATAAAATAAAATACCAACACTAATCTAAGTTTAGTGAAAAACAATTAAATAGATTTTTTGGCTGCCGTTGATTGCTTGCTGCAGTTGTATAACAAACGCTACCACTGTGATCGCCATGTCCGATTCAGTTCCACCATCAATCATCTGATAGCCTAAGAGCCATGGCTGCACACAAATGCTTCCTAAATTAAACATTCATCAAGCTAATAGTTTTGAAAGAGTAATGCTAGATGAATTTAAAAATTAGACTTGATAATCTCAACTATTGAATAGGTAGTGGATCTCAATAAATATTGGGACCCACAGTGAAATCAATGGTTAAGATTATTAAATATACTTTTCAAGTCCATATAATATTACTCATTTTGAAATCTAATTTCAAAAAATGGAAAATTGTAACTATATTTTCGATTAGCATCTTTGAAAAGGGCTCATAGTAACCCTCATGTTTTCCAATTCAAATCAAACTGCATTGGGGTAACATCTAATAAAGAAGGCAGGTGTAGTAGGTCATTACAGAGAGCTTCAGCAAGTGAATTTGAAGGTTAAATGTTTAGTCAAGTAACTACCGTGTTTTTACTTTTGTGATTAATCTCTGTTTATCTCCCACTAAAGGGAAAAAATAGTACAGTGCAAGATGGTATGAAAATAAGATAGATACCTTTGACGTCACGTTTCCTATTTAATAATATCGTCTCTGCCTTGTCTCTAGCCTGTAGATTAAAAATATGAGAAACTTAATACAACCAAACACAACAAATTTAATAGCAATACACAACAATTTTTAGGGGTATATTCTCAATAAAAATTGTGCACAACTTGCTCATGCTTGTTTTGCTCCACATCAAATTCCTTTAGTATTGAAATATATTTAAGGGAAAAAAACCATGGCTGAATACACAAACATGATATAGTAACACAAATGAATTTAGAGAAGTACCTTCCGAATGTTTCCTTTACTTCCTTTTGCTGTAATTCTAGGACAGTATAAACGAACAACGACCTACAATTCCAAGCGTAAGGTAGACATAAACTCAACAATAAAAAAAAGGTAATCAAAAAGCTTTTTGAAAAGGGAACCAGTAAAAATTAAAATCAAACCAACCTCTTTTCTTTCAAATAGGTATGGTTCATTGACAGGCAGCTGTTTTGGTGGGAAATCGAAGACATCGCGAAGAAGTTCATTTACCTATTTGAACAATTAATAATGATATTTCAACACTAGAAAATAGCAGTATATCACAAGGCTAGGTATAGGACAACTGAGGAGGACAAAACTAACCAACATGTGCTCTACAAATCCATCTCCAAGAAATTTCTTCACAAAGTTCAGCTATACAGAAAGATATAATTACAAGTGTAAGATTGCTACATAGGTCTAAAAACTGAAAGAACGATTTTACAAAAGAGACAAAAGATACCTGTAGCGATTGAGACATTGTGCATAATCTTACATTTTGGTCATCAATCTTCACTAAGGTTTCTGAAAAACAATCATCCTGCAAGTCAAATGCTCTGATCAGAAACATCAATGCTAACCCAATAAGCACATAGATACATAAATAATGTAGCAATACCTCCAAAGCTTTCAAGAAATCCCAACTGTAATCGCGCGAAAGACTCCTTACTTGAGTTATTAACTTTTTCTTCAATTCTTGTCTAGATGAATGCTTATCTAGCAAATTGATCCCTTTGTAATTACCCTTAGTGTTGGAGAGGAACTTCTCAAAATTTCCCACTTCAAATATAAGGGCTAGTGATTCACCAGCTACAACATGGACAGAACCATCCTTTGCCTTCAATATATCCAAAAAGAAAGAAATAGCCCTGTAAAAGTGGATAATGCATGCGTATTACATGTAAGCGACACAAGGAATCAAGTCATAATATTTGAGTTTTCTCATGATTAATGGCTTATTGGTTTATATGAACACGTATTTTTATACGTAATGTCTCATTTTATCCATAAATAAATAGTTGTCGTTATTTGAATGGTTTGATGTTATGGACCGTCATAAAAAAGAAATACGTCTTTTTTGATGCTATGGACCATCAAAAAAAAGAAGGGCATCATATGTATTGCATGCGTCATGAATATTCGTGGTGGTGTACTTTACCCTTGCCAATGATTGTAATCGATGTCCCAACCGTACATGGTTGTCAAAAGAAGTGACCAAGCAGAAATTGCAGCAGTTAGAACAGTAACTGAATATTTTTCCGCAGCCACCTGAATGAAAGCAATACATAATTTTAGGTTCCCATCAAAGAGTCTAGAAGTGTTAGTCACCTAGTTCATGGGTGGAAATTATTGAATAAAGTATTGCAAATTTACAATGACATTTTTATTTTGGAAATTCTTAGAAGTTTAAAGCCCATATTAATTACAAAATTGATACCTTGCAAGTAGATGATTAAGGAAATTGAAAAGTCATAGGATAAAAGCCAAACATCGAATTTGATAAAAGAGGCAGGAGCAAATACTTGAAATTAAAATTCCTAAGTGGCTATTGTCAAGCATTCTCTACTTAATTGTTCGAATTCTGTTGGTGAACCTTATGAGATACTCGAAATTACAAGCATTACTATTTAATAAGAGCCCATAAAATGGATGTACGCTACGCAAAGATCAAACAAATTTTAGAAAAAAGGGGCATAAGAATACGTACTCTGAAGCCTAATTCTGAATGAATGAAGTGCCAAATAATTTGCATAGTTCTTTGAGTCTCCACAACATTACTTCGACCAACAAAAGTAACAATAGCCAAACATTCCAAGATCTACCACAGGAAATCATAATATAGAATATGAAATTGATCTGCTAAATAAAACATAAATCAATGACAACAAAAATAAAAAATATATTATACATACAGATGGTAATATAGATTTTGGAGAGGAATTGAGAGCTTGTGAAAGTGGATGAATTGCCACTCTGTATAATTCACAAGCATTTTCCCCACAACCAATTGTAATTGCCAACAATCCTGCATAAAAATGTCAGAGACATAAGCTATACTAAGTTTGATGGAAGAGTATGAGAAAGATGTGACATACATGGGAAAAAACAAAATAAAACTTACCAAGGGCATGAGAAGCTAAGCCAATCTCTTTGGATGACCCCTTTTCAACGGAATTTAGGCATCGATAAAGTACGGTAGCAAAACTGCAACAAGGAATCACAATATGAAAACCAATTAAAAGACCAATGCAATCATGTTCAATAGACAAATGAAACTTCTTGTATACATATAGTTACATGACTACCAGCATGCGCATCTGTGGGGGGAAGAGGGAATAGAAAAAAACAATTAGCATATTAGATAGTATGGTAATAGCTGATGTTACTTGTTAGCATGAAACATGAAAAGGACACAAGTAATAATTGGAGAAATTATTCTAAAGGAGTTCGGTGCAATTCTAAAATGACAGCGATGGCATAGTCATGGATGCTCACGTGGACTATTGGGAAAACCAATAATTATTTTTGAAAGAGTAATGTTACATGGACTTAAAAAGTAGACTTGATAATCTCAACCTTGAATAGGTAGTGTGTCTCAATAAATATTAGGACCTACATAAAATCAATGGTTGAGATTATCAAGTCTAATTTTTAAGTCTATGTAATATTGCTCTTTTTCAAATTGACTTCGAAAACTACTCTTGTTACCGAAGCATCACTCTTCGCCCAGCATACCTTACGTAAGTTTTAATATGAATTTTATTGTATTCTCTTTACCCCTGTGTGGTAAAGTTAGTCAAAATTGTACTTAATGATATTGTAGAAGAGATAGTGTGCTTTTATATAAAACGGAAAAAAAATGGGGTTGTATCTTCGGAGTATTCACTCTTTGATAAAACAAATGTGAAAGAACTTCACATCCTCTTTCTTCTCCTCCTCTAGGTTGTGTACTTGATTTTAGAACTCTGTTTTGTGCCTTTTTTCACCCACGTTAGCATTATATTTGCCATCACAACCATGGAAAGACACCAAATAGTGTGGATGCACATAGTTCAAATGATACTAAACAATTTCCAAAAATTAAATCTTGTTGGTGTATTAGTGAAATGCAATTTTGCAAGCAGTTGAATGTGCCGATCGAAAACAAGAAGAAAGAAACTAGATATATTTCAGATGTTTTTATTCCATCATATGAAAACACTTAACTTGCATGAATGCATCCAACCACAACTCATCAGAAAAAAGTTGAATTTGCAACCAGAAACTCTAGAAGTATATATTAACAAGCATGAGATGCAAAGACATTTCAAATTAGAACAGAACTGATTACTTGTTTTTAGCAAACTGATAATGGTAGTTGATGGTAAATTCCTCAATAATTGAAGACAATGCATTCTCCCTTGTCGATCCCCTACAAAAACATTAACACCCAGCAAAAATCAATATTTTCAAACATACTTTGCTAAAAGACGGAATTCCAAATGAACAACAAAATAACCCATTAATGCCTAACTGATTTGACAAAGACAGAAACACCTTTTCTCGAATAAGTCATCCAGAAATTGATTCATTGTCCTAGCTCCTTTTGCAGGAATCCTAGTTCCCCCCTTTAAACTCATAGAATCAGCACTCTCATGAAGGGAAGGTTCTGGAGAAACAAGGAAACAAGTTAATTCAAAAGGTCATAACATAGGAACCAAAAATCCACGAGTTCTGGTACTTTTGGGCTAGAACTCAACAGATTATATATACACCCACTAGACTATTCACCAAATGCGATTCTTGGATTTCGGAAGAAAGTGTGTGAACACACGCACTCACAATTTTTTTTTTTGGAAAAAAAAGAATATTAATTTCTTAGCATCATAGGTTAAAATATTAGGCAATAAAAACTTACTATTTTTCAGCTTTCTCATCTCGTTTCAGAGGAAAATCACGATTGTCCAAATTAAAGGACTTGAATTTCTTTATCTTCCCACCGTCAAATACTATGTTGATGGATGACGTGATGATCTCTCTATGTAAACCAGATTTCAATAAATACAATATTAATCAGGAGTTGAAAAAATTGAATTTTCGGACCATCAAGCAAATAAAAATCATGAACAAACACTACAAAACAAGGAACAATTAGCCCAAATCAAAGAGCTTGAATTTCTCTTCAGATACTGTGTTTATTGATGCAAGTACAAATCTACGTATCTAGAGTAACTATCCATGAAGACAAGAACTCCTAAAATCCTTAAAAATACTAATAAAAAATAAAATACTTAGAGAGTTTAACTCAAACTTCAACATCAACACATAAATTCAATAACAGATAATGAGCAATTACTAAGCTGAAGAATTTGTGTTAACACAACTTACACCTAGCTATCACGGCACTTTCTCTATGTAAATAGCGGAGGAGTCCCTTGTTTTCTATTTGGTTTTAAGAGACCTTGTTTAAGTTGGATAGAGTTGTCTGCTTCCATTACCGCCGCAAGTAGCACTTCTATTCCATTTGGGTTTGAGTTCCCAATTTAGAAATAATTCCCAATTTATAGGTGGTTGGCCTTTGAATTTGCGCCGTCTATAGATAATTGACCGACTAGATCAATTAGTAGACAGGAAAAGGCATGTCCCAGACAGTGTTTGGCCCCCACCCAAAGGCAAACTTTCTCGCTTAGATCTCGATAAAAAAATAGTCTTTTCTAATGTGCCTCAATTCTAAATAAAATAAAATAAAAAATCCTAATTTTTTTACAAAACAAAAACTAAAGACCAGTTTTGGTTCGGATATAAAGTAAAGAATTGAGTAACATAATTGTGTTTTCATCTTATCTATACAAAAGATATTAATAAGAATACTATTTGATCATATTCTTTGTATACTAAGTTTAGATCAAAATTAGGACAAGACATAAATATATACTTGTAATATCAAATCATGTTCGGATTTGATAGTAGTGTAGGATATTAAATTGAAAGTGATAAAACTTCCACCCATGTATCCAATGCAATCCAATACAAAACCGTATTTAGCAAAATTATTGAAAACCAACAACCGTCTTCATTTCTTTTCCTTGGAATATTTTCGTTCATTCCTCCTTAATTCGAACAAAAAATCTAGTATAGTAGTTTCAATATCAATTGAAATAAATTGGGTTTAAAATAACCAAAAAAAAAATTGACAAAATTATAATCAATCATCCCAAAATAGTATTTCATTATTTCTGAAATTGACAAAATAAAAATTGTAAACATAAAAATAAAAATATTTGAAAGATCCTAGATTCATAATTTAAACAGTGTACTAGTTTTTGATATTATAGACCAATAAATCTTTGGTCTAATGATACTTTTTATCTTGTGAATGCTCTGTATTCTTGAGATCAAAGGTTCAAGTCCTGCTCCCGCTCCCCTTCCCTCCCCATACAAAAAAATTGAAAAATAGAAAAAAAAAAAAAAAAAAAAAAGAGAATGAATAAAAGGTTTTTGATACCATGGGCCAAACATTCCTAAAAATTGAACATAGAATATCAACATTTGTTACCAAATGCAAACAATTCCACAAACTTAGTAAAAACATAGCAATTCAAATATACCCTCTCCTCATCATATGCCTAATCCAAGTAGGCCACAAGCAGACTAAAGAAAAAATCTACTTGTAATGGGTCTCACAATCTTTTACTAATTTCTTTCAATGTTTAACAATCTTTGAGTCCCACACAAAAATCATCTTTTATTTGGTTGCAAATTCTAAATGACGTCATTCATCACCTTGTTGAGAAATAATTGCTTAAGATAATAGAAAATATTTTTAGTTTTTTAGATTTTTTAAAAAAATCTAAATGCCCCCTTTCTGTCTCTATCTCTCGCTCTCTCGCACACACACACATACCTGATCAGCATGATCTCCCATAAAAAAAGTCTTTTGTTGACTTCACCAGCTTTGAAATAAATCACGGAATTGCAAGAAAACATTATTTCATTCTTGAAAATCATTGGCTATCAATTTTGTTCAATTAAGTCTTTTCATCAATTTGCACCATTAGGTCCACTAGAAACTAACTCCATTTAATCTATTTTCTCTGGAATTATTGACCCCATCTTGTTAGACTACAATTGTACAAAAATAAATTATGAGTTCAGATAAAATTAATCTTTTAAAGGAGGGGGCCGGGGGGGTTTCGTTATGTGTTTTCTTTTAGGATTTGAGTTTGATAGTGAAGAAGGTAAAAACTAAAGTTAATTATATTTGTGGTTCAAAATAAAAACTTTCGAAGTCAAATTACACAAAAAAAAAGGGATAATTCTTATATTTTTGGAAATAATCTTGAACATTGTTGAATTTTTATAAGTTAAGAATTTAATTTAATATTAGATAGATGGTCAAAGCTATCATTTAGAAAAATTAAAATATAGGATAAATTACACATACACTGCCTAAATTATCATCATTTTTCACTTTAGCCTCTCAACTACCAGAGTTCTCATATTACACTCTAAACTAACACTTTCATGTCACATGGCCTCAATTACAAACGTTTGTTATCTTTTTGGATAGAAATCGTTAATGCGTCAGAGTAAAGTGATAAAAATTGCATGGTTTAGGAGACAAAAAATGAATTTTCATTAAATAAATAACAGACGTTAATAATTAGGGCAACACGAAAAATTACATAGTAAAGGGTACAACGTAAAAAAATTCGCAATTGAGGGGATAAAGTAACAAGGGGTAATAGTTCAGTGGTGTAAGTGTGATTTATCCTAAAATATACACTTATATGTAGGCATAATCCATGTAATTTATTTACATATCCCCAAAGAATTTTGAGCTTATTTACATATCCCCAAAGAATTTTGAGCGCAGAGCCCGAAAACTTGGTGGGTTATTGATACAAAAGAAACAACGAAGTGAGGTAATTCACTTTCTATGGCTGACATCAGTGGTGGAGGGAACAAAGGGCAGGGGCCACGGTACACCTTTATCTATTCTTCCCACTGATAACAAAATCGGTGAAATTTTTTTTTAAAAAATTCCGATTCAGAACATCAAAAATTCAGAAACAAATTCTAATTAAGGGACACCAATCATATTTCCCATCATGCACACCCATATAAAATAAATATATATATGTGTCCGTATATATCTATATACACACATACATGTATACCTAGCAATACAAATATTCACACACACCCACACACACACAAATAAAGTCTAATCAGCCTATTGAATTTCAATGACATCTAAGTATCAAAATAATAGCAGATAAACAAATAAATCATTGTACTAATGATGATTGAAAAGGTATATTCAATTATCCATATTACATACCCGACGAATGTGAAATTTGAGGCAGAATCAACTTTAAGGTGCAGAGAAGTTTCTTCTTCAACAAGTACGTGATATTAAATATCAAAATCGGAGAAGCTAAAGCTCGCAAAAGTGATTGAATATGGTATACCTAAGAAAGCTAAGTCGATGAAAAAAAAAGTGTTCCTTTTAGAGAGAGAGTCGGGGGTTGATGGTTTTGGAATACGGGATGGCGGGAGGCTTTATAAGAGTTGAACAAAGTGCTATAAGATTTGACAAAGTCCCGAAGCTAGCTCTGCCTTTATAAGAAATCTTGATAAGACAAACTAATCCTATTCCTAATATAATAAGACAAACTAATCCTATTCCTAATATAATAAGACAAACTAACCCTATTCCTAATATAAATGTCGGCACCTATAATTTTTATTATTCTTAATTATTATTATAAAATCAATAATACCCACAAATTGCTTTCATCCAATTTTTATGTTTTATATTCATTTGACTTTTAAGTTCTTTTTAACTCTAACAATGCATCACGTGCGTTACACCTGAAAATTTTTGTTGAAATATTTAATAAAATACATTAAAAAATCTAATTCGTAGTTAAATTAGATATTATCTCATATTTATAATACTTAAATTATTTGTATTCTCTTCATAACTATAAAAATTTAATGGACTCATTTTTTGTGTCTCTTTTATACGAGCTACCAAATAGTATGAGTTATAAATTTTTTTTTCTCAACTTTGTATCCTTTTTTTCTTTCTTGTTTTTAATATATTTACTATCAACGATAATAACACAAAAATTTAATACTAATTTTAATAACACAAAAATATAATAAGAATCATAGTGATTGTTAAATTAATACTAATTTTTTCAATGTTTGATTTAATTCAATGATCCTAATGAATTAGGTCTAAATAGGATAGTTATTAATTAAAACGAAGTAGTGAAGTATATACGGTCAAGATTACTGTTTAATCAGACGGTGAAAATCTCACAAGGATTCAAAGGAGACTGTGTTTACATAAAGAGCTCTAGTGTTTTTGGATTGAACACCCTCCCCTGTATAGTGGTCCGTGGTCTCTCTCTCTCTCTCTCTCTCCTTTTTGTGTCTAAGCCGTACAGAAAATCTGGCAGTTCTGTAACCAGCAGAAGACATTCCCTTCCCACCATGAACATTCTCATGTCCCCTTCTCTCTCTAAATTTCAAATCTTTGGTTTTTGGGTCTCCTTATGTTGGTTGTTCTCTTGATTTCTCTCTCTCTCAATCAACCTAAAATCTGAGCCTTTTTAAGTCTCTCTTTATTTGGTTGATCATCTCGAAATTTGAAAATTGCAGAGGTCTTCAATGTGAAAATTTTTAAAGCTCACTTTGACCTCAGAGATCTTGATTAATTCCATCGTCATTAGTTTCTGTTCTTGATTGCATCTCTCTTTTTACTTGTTATCACCTTCTCTTTGTTCTGCATTTTCATTGCATATTCTTGTTTTTTTAATAGGAATAGCATTGTTTTCTGAGTCTCCAGTTCAATCTTTCTTCCCTCCCCCCCCCCCTCTCTTCTCTCAAATATTCATGGAAAATCTATTACGGGGAAGTTCAATGCCCAAAAGCAGAGTGCAGATTGCGATATGGACGATTGAGCTCCTCCTTATGTTCGCCGGAATCATCTCCACCTTCCTTTTAGTCAAGGCGGCGGTGATTCCATACACGGCGGCGATGGTGGTGTCTACTCTTCCGAGTCTCTGGGTCTCATTCAGGACCTGGTTGTCTCCGCCATACATATACATCATCCTTAATTTCATCATCATCTTCATTGCTGCTTCCTCTACTTTCCACCACCGGAATCGCCATAGCCCCCTGCTTGACGTAGACGATGATTATAATTCACAGGGTATTCCACCACCACCAAAGCAGAACAACGAAATCCACGACCGGAAAGCACCAAACACCACCACCACCACCACAAGTTTCTCAGAGAAAGCTGATCTTACCCACCAAACCTGGCGCGATATGCAAGACCAGAACTGGGTTGAACCACCACCACCACCACGGCGAATCAACCAAACCCAGCACCGTGAAGCACCAAACACTTCCACCACCAACCCAAATAAACATACCCACCAAAACTGGTCGCGCAATATAAAAGACCAGAACTGCGTTGAAAAAGCCACTAACTCTCCACGGGAGAAAACCCAGCAGTCGTCATTAACAAAGAGGCCGGAGAATGGCTCGAAAAATGCCGCCGGAGAGATTAACGAGCTGAAAATGAGAGAGGATAATGATGATGATGATACATTGGAGGCAACGTGGAAGGCAATATCAGAGGGAGGAGGCAAGCCAAAGACTAAGAAACTCAACAAGAGTGAGACATGGGTTACGCCGCCGAGTGTGGAGGTGGCGGGCGGCTTTGAGTCAGAGCTATCGCCGCCGGTGGCGTCAGCATGGAGGGAGCTGAGGAAGTCGGAGACGTTCAATGATGCGGTGTCGGCGAAGCGAAGAGGGGGGCTGAGGAGGGAAGCTTCGATGAGTCACGAGGAGTTGAATCGACGATTTGAAGCGTTCATAATGAAGTTCAACCATGAAATGAGGTTACAGAGACAAGAGTCTGATCAGCGTTACTTAGAAATGATTAATCGGGGAGTTTAATTTTTATTAGTATAATCTAATGATATTAGTATAGTTTGTTAAAAAATAAAGTTTAATTTCTATTAGTATAATCTAATAATATTAGTATAGTTTGTTAAAAAATATATGTATATATAAAGAGGAAAATTTTTACAATGATAACTTTTTGGCGTATTTTCAAATTGCAGTGATATCACAGAAAGATTATCTTCTTATCATCAAATGGTTGGCGATTGGATTGAGAATCGTCAATTTAATTTTAGTATTATTTAGTTGATTTAATCTATTACGATTATTAGATTTATAAATTCAAACTAATGTTGAGCCCAACTTCAATCTAATACTAGTGTTTGATTAGTGAGAAAATTAAACTAGGACGTCTAATAAGTATATTGAGCTATTTTAAACAAGGATGATCTGTAAAATTAGAAGTCTTTAATTCGAATTTTGATAATTTTTTAAGTTTAGGTGATGAGATATTATTTCTCGTAGTTCGAATGATATGTCTTTGATCAAACTAAAAAAAGAATTAATCGCCTGCTAAAGTCATGTAATAAGACCCGGTCTATGAAATTTTTTTAAACGAGTTAAATTAAAATTAATTAATATTCGACACGAAGTTAAAACGATACGACGTAAATACAACTCGTGAGGACACGATTGTCGCCTTTACTATGTACCAAGTCCTCCGTCACTTTTGGGCTTGAAAGCATCATTCCAAACAACCTTAGCCCTTAGAGTTCAGAACTCTTCCAAATGGAAGCCCTCAAGTTTATCCAATACGTTCTGTGGTAGCTCAAGTGGGTAGCCCAAAATGCATGCATACTACTGATCGAGCACTGAGATTACCAGTTGTAGACTTCCTTCGTAGGATAGTTACTTAATTGATCAAGACTTTACTTTGGTTTCAACTTTTTCAATGCAAGGTTGGGCCTTGAAGGTTGATAGATATCAATGGGACTCCAATGTACTTGATAGCAAAGGCGGAGCCAGTACTAGCCCAGGAGCGGCATCGGCCCACTTTGATTTTTATTTTCACCTATATATTATATATATTTATATAATAAAATAGTTTATAATTTAAATCTTAAAAGATAAATAAAATAATTTTTATTATTCACGGTTAAAATTATTTTAAATTTAATCTAACGGTTAATATTAATACCATAAATTTAATAGAAAAAATAGGTCTCTAAGGATGTGTTTGAAGTGATTTTTTAAAAGTATTTTTATAAATTATTTATCGTAAATACTTTTAAAAAAAAAGTTTTTGAAACCGCTCCACTACTACCTCTGCCACCACCACCATCATTACCACCACCACCACTTTCACCATTGCTGTCGCCACTATTACTGCCACTACGGTCATTGCCACCCACCATAACCATCATCGTCTTCTATCACCACCACTGCCGTCCACCACCTCTTACCCCCACTACAACTGATACTTAAATTTATTTATCTTTCCTCTATATTTGTGATTTAATTTTGAATATGAATACAAATATGTTTATTGTTTACTATTTTTTATTATTCCGTGCCTTCAGGCACATACAATAACTAGTTTATATAATAAAGTACAATACAATTTAAATTTAAAAAAAATAAACAAAATGACTGTTATTTTTCGCGGTTGAGATCTTTAAATTTTATTCTAAAATTAATTTGACAGCTAATATTAACACTCAAAATTTAATAGAAAAAATAGGTTCCTAAAGATGTATTTGAAGTGACTTTTTAAAAGTGTTTTTAATATTTATAATTTCTTATAACTATTTTAAAAAAAAGTAATATTTGAAACCGCTCCACCATCACCGTTCCCACCACCCCCACTCTCACTGCCCCACCACCACCACAACTACCCCTACCACCGCCATGCAGGGATTAGTGTATTTATAATAAATAAATTTCGTATTACTTAACTCAAAAAAATTATCAAAATTCGAATTCCAGACGTTTGAATTTATTGTCCGTCCATATTATTTAGATTAAACTTTTGAGAGCTCTTCAATCAAACCCACAAAATTAATCAGCCTGAATTGTTAAGTGACAGAAAAAATTCCATATGCTGTCTTCAAGTTCATGCTTGCTTGTGGTGTTCCAACAATTGATTGGTCCAATTCACCATTGTGCTGATGTGGACCAATGAGAGCCGAGGGGGATCATACGACATGGCACTATTGTAAGGATGGTAGAATTGGCCAATCCTGAAGAAATTTTGGGATTAAATTTGGAGTATAAATGACATGACAGTGGATTTGAGCTTCTTTATTAGTGCCAGGTCTTTGGACCCCAATAAAAACTCCAAATAATATGCTGTCATGTCATTTAAACTCTAAATTTAATTCTAAAATTTGATCAATGTAACATTACTGTTAACCTATAACTAAAATCACAACGTACATTGAGTTGAGTGTCAACTTGACTTGAGAACACCTGGGCTCCATCTTTGGTGCTCAAACTCATTTTCATGGCTAACCATAAGGTCATTCTAGGTATGACCTGTCCATATGCAGTTAGAGTCCATTTGACAATATCTTCTTGGTCTAGTCAGGTAATTAAGGTGGCATAGAGTTGAAAATTTCCTCTATGACCTCCATTACCTTTTAGGCTTGAAAACATCCTTCCAAGCAACCTTAGCCCTATTATATCTATGTTCAATGCCCTTCCAAATGAAAGCCCTCAAAATTTGTTCGAGTTTATCCAATACTTTCTATGGTACACTCAAGTGGATAGCCCAACAAAAAATACATGCATACTGAGCAGTAAGATTATCAATTGTGGACTTTACTTTGGTTTCAACTTTTTCAATGAGGCTCATGTAGTGTTGGGCTTTTAATAAACTTGGTAGATACCCGTGGCACTCCAAGGTACTAGATAGCAAGGGCGGAGCCCGTACTAGCTCAGGAGGGGTATTGGCCCACCATGATTTTTAGTATCACCTATATGTTATGCATATTTTTTAATATAACTTCAGTGGTGCCCACCCATAACCTAAACCTATATGAGAAAGAACTATTGTCTCTCATCATCTTATCAACACCCTTGGGGCTCACCACACAAACATCACTTCGGTACATAGTGGCGAGGAGAAATGAGAAACACAGGAAGAAGAACAAGTAACAATAGTGACTCTAACACTCTACTTCCAAAACATGAAAACTCGTCAGGACCATTATAATTTCATTTATTATAAGAGCTTGTAATTAGTCTTTTTATGTTATTTTTCGATTATGTATAGTATGTTTATCAATTTTTGGCCTTATATTTAGTAGACTTTTGAATATCGAATATGATGTAATTAAACATAAATGTATCATATTACTTTTATCCACTGCGAGAGAAAAAATTTAAAATTTGTTAAAGTATTTAGTTCCCACCCAAAAATAATTTTTTAGCTTTGCCCCTGCTTCATAGGTAAATCTCCAGCAGGGAATCCAAGTGTGTCCTTTATTTGTGCTTCCATCCCTTCTTCGACAGCACATGATAGGAACTCCATGGCACTAGGGAAGTATCCAGCCAGCTCTCATTCACCAATGTTAAAAACCATCTGGGCAATGAAAAGGGTATTTGCCTCAACAAATGATTTTTTGTATCAGTAATTACACATGCACTTTTTTTTTTATATCCTTTTAGCGCACCTACCCTCTTCATGTTTGTCGGTAGAACAAGGATCTAGATTCTCTTCGTATGTTGACACGTGAAAAGTTGATCTCATCTTCTCTTCTGTTCACAAATTTCATGTCAATTTTATATCGAGTGGGCTGATTTATTTCATTCTTAAAATCAAGTTACACCATTTATTATTTTGAGACTTACTTGAATTCATGATGATCCACTAAGGAGAATTTGTTTTAAAAAAAATGTATGCAATAGTATATCACTCTCTTACCCCACATAAAATTGTTATAGTAGGACAAAAATATTACACACTTTTGGACCCAAAAAATGTTTGTAGTGATCTTCAAAATTTTCAACCTTAAACCAATTATCCTTTTAGTGCATCTACCCTCTTCATACACCTTGGTTGAGGTTCACATGCAAAGACTATTGAGATGTGTATATGTTATTATACTTATTGTGATTCAGAAATTGAATGAGTAATACAACAAATCACAATTAACAAGTCTATCGAGATGATTTTCTAATTTCATCGAAAATATTTATGGTTCTGTTAAATGTTATCAGAATCAGATCAGATATCAAACCGGTAAAGGGATTGGATCAATGATTCACTAGTTCAATCGTTCGGTCAACTAGTTGGACCCGTCGTATAATAAAAAATAAAAAAATTATAAAATATAATAATTTAACTAAAAATAATATATTCATAAAATTCAAAGAATAAAGAACATAAATGTGTGATTGAGAAAGCGAGAGAGAGAAAGTAGTAAAGGACAATCAATACCACGGAATAGAAAGGAAAGAGCTTTTATTTTAAGAATGTGAAAGGACCATTTGTCTTAGGGAAATGCTATTTGGACCTTATTTGGGGATTTTATCTAAGGACTTAATGATGTAGCTTCAATTTAACTATTGGATTAGTTGTGAGTTCCAATATTAGATAGAGTCCACAACTAATCCAATGATTGTATATCATTAGGTCCCGAAATAAAGTCCCTCACATTTCAGAGAGAGAGAAAGAGGACTTAACAAAGAGAAATGAAAGATGTCATCGTAGTTTGGAGAAGAAACTCGTTACAAGATTTCTGACGTTGCCTTGCCTGGATCTTCTTGTTATTGTCTACTGAGAGTTGTGCTGGGAGAAGGAAGGCTTGAACTTTAGAGGCTGGAGTAAAGAGCCAAAAGAGTGAGACCTCAATCGTCCGATTTTTAGAACCTGTCCAGTTCACCGGTTTTCATAAAAAATCAGCTGGTTTAACAGTTGAAAGACGATTCCTATACCTATGCAGTCCGACTCTAGAACTGGACTGTTTTAGGTCCCAGTTCATAGTCCAACTGGTCCGGTCTGCCTCTGATAACTCTAGTTCTGTTATCTACACTCTTATCATAATTTGGATCATATGTATAATTTAGTTTTGCGTAATTTTGCTTTGAATGTATTTACCAACCTTAGTTGCGCTCAGAAACTATAAAATATTTTAAATACATTCCGGGTGTTTAATTAAGCATCGATCTGAAAAAAGGGGAGACCTAAAAATTTATTTCGAGTAATACTATTAGGATTTTTAAAAATGACCTATTTTAACATAATAACATGTATCAAGTGACGAAGTTCAATGAAAAAGTTTTAACCGGTTAGAGTCACAATAACATCATCGAACAAGTTTTATTGCAATACCATTGGAAGGGAAGAAAGCTTCCTTATTATTACAATACATACACACAATAATTTGCATGTTGCATTGGTTATTAGTACTGGTAGTTGATCTTTGATTTCAAAAATTCGAACTTTCTGAACCCGACCTGGTATGGTGTATCGCTTAGAACGAAGCGACCCTCGGAATCCAGGCCAACATCTTTACAAATGACGTTGCAATAATGATTGTTACAGACACTTGGACAGAAAACAAGCTTGTAGTAATCTCCAAGTTTTTCAATCTTAAACCAATTGGTTATGGTTTCACAGCCAGGGTTTCCCTCTACTCCACCAACTCTCACAAAATATTTTTCAGACTCTTCATCGTACTGAACCTTCCACACAACAGACTGAGCACATGGTGATACGAAAACGAATTTGATGTTGAGATCAGTGGATTCACGGATCACGCCATCGTCGGAGTTCACAGGTGAAATCCTCGCTGGGATGCCATTGAGTGGCACTGGGGCCACATCAAGTGGGCATGTTTCGTTTCCAGCTCTGAATAGTGTGGCTCCCGTTGTAGGGCGAAACAAAGGCCATTCTATATAGTAGTAATCGGTTACTTGCATTTGCTCACCACTTAAGTCAAGTGCTGCATCAGAAGCAGCAGCACCACCAAGCAAAGCATTTGATTTTTAACAGCACAAATTACAAAGTAATAAATCTATTTTTTTATTTGATTTTTAAATAAAAAATCAACACACATACACATATAGTGGGAACATATAATATAATTCTTCCTTTTTAGCTCAATTTTGAAAAGATTGATTTTAATGAATCGAAAAAAAAGTTTATTTATCAATTTTTTTATCCTTCAATTTTTTTTTTTATCAAATATAATATTTTTTTTATTTAATTTTACATCCTTTTAACTGTTTCATTTTTTTTTTATTGTACCACACAAGGCCAATTGCGAGATAAAGTGATAAGGGTGTAATTTATTATTTGCTTGCCATGTTGACACGTGGAAAGTAGATAAAGAATGGGGCACGTTTTTTTTTTTTTCCTGAACAGTACAAGTTTAACTTATCTTATGTGCTTTCCACTTTTTATTTTTGTTGTTTTACCGGTGCTTGATTTTTATCTTCGCATTTGGTCACATCTTTGTCAGATTCTGAATGATGTAATAAAGTTACCATATTATTGTCTAAAGATATTTTACAATCTAAAATAAATTATAAATTTAAAATAATTTTTAATTCACTTACTTTAATATAAGAAATTAAAATTAAGTTAGTCTTTGCTATTTTTTAGAAGTTTTGGCATAATTTCTTTTAAAAATAGAAACTCAAAAAAATTTAAATTTGTCAACAGAAGTTACAATCATATATAATAATTAAGCAAACTAACCCTATTCCTAATATAATAAGACAAACTAACCCTATTCCTAATATAAATGTCGGCACCTATAATTTTTTTTATTCTTAATTATTATTATAAAATCAATAATACCCACAAATTGCTTTCATCCAATTTTTATGTTTTATATTCATTTGACTTTTAAGTTCTTTTTAACTCTAACAATGCATCACGTGCGTTACAACTGAAAATTTTTGTTGAAATATTTAATAAAATACATTAAAAAATCTAATTCGTAGTTAAATTAGATATTATCTCATATTTATAATACTTAAATTATTTGTATTCTCTTCATAATTATAAAAATTTAATGGACTCATTTTTTGTGTCTCTTTTATACGAGCTACCAAATAGTATGAGTTATAAATTTTTTTTTCTCAACTTTGTATCCTTTTTTTCTTTCTTGTTTTTAATTTGCGTCTGGGTAAATTTTTATCAAATTATTTTTATTGTGAATGAAGAGAAAAGATAAATACAACAATTTTTGGACATTGGAGACGATATTGTATTAATAAAGTTGTCGATGTATATTAATATTGGGGTTTTAGGAAAAAAATAATTTTATTGCTATATATCATGTTAAGCATAATATAACCATTCAAAAGTTTTGCAAAGATAGAAAGATTAGTTTGTTATTTGTTTACAGAGGGATATAATAATAATTTATATATTTAAATACAAAAGGACTTGTTAGTCTTTATAGTTTTTTACAAGGGCAAAATAATAAATCAAAAATTCTCATGCTAAGATACTTTTATTAGTTGTATAGAGTATAGATAAACCTTTTAGTGTCACATTGTATTGATACATTTTTAAATTATAATTTCATAGCATCTGTTAGTCTCATATAAACTACCATAAAAACAACATACAAAAGAAGATGATACCCAATTTAGAATTCAAACAACCATTATTGTAGTATTCAATATTAAAAAAAAAAACTGTAAAAAAAATTCATAAAACGCAAAAATATTAAAATTAACAAATAATCATTTGAAAGATGAAAAATTAACCAAAAAGTGATCACTCAACATAATAAGTAGAAACGGATGTGAAAAAAGTGAAGAAAAAAAATCCAAAACTATCGAGCAGTCTATGGAACGAACAAAAAATAAAAAAAAAATGAAAGAAAACATAAGTTTAACCTGATGATATATAAAACGTTGTAGAAGAAGAAGTACGATATGATTGAGTTTTTCGTGTTTGTCGGAGAATAATAAGAATGATAGCTTTGATTTTTTTTGAACGTTAATGATTGATAATTTAGAGAAGAAGAAGAGAAATATATTTACTATCAACGGTAATAACACAAAAATTTAAAATTCAGAGATATACACAATCAACGTTATATGAAAATCTTGTAATAATATAATTCTTGCATTATATTAGAAAATTTTTAATACAATAAAACAAAATCAAAAATCTAATTAACTGTCAAAAGAAATATGAATGATTTAAGGAAGGACAAATATGTCAAAAAAAAAATTACAAAAAGCCAAATTGTGTACTTGGACAAATAAGTTCTAAAAATAAGAATTTAATGACCTAACATTAAGAGTTATGCACTTTTTGACAAATAATTCTAATTTTGTGTACCTTCTTACAATTTGGCGCCTTGGATGAGCGCCACTCGTCGAAGTGTCTCGCCTTTTTGGCGTAGGCCTTCATAGTAGAGAGTGATTCTCCACCTTCTGCTAGTCTTCCCGAGATAGTGTGGATCTCCCAAATGGGTTGCTGATCTTCTTGATTGTGAGGTGGTGGTGCTCGTTCCCTACCAACAACATACTGGTGTAGGTGACTGCACTGGATGAGCTCCTCAATTTGTCTTTTGACGTCATAGAAATCATCGGTGTCATGACCGTGATCGTAGTGGAAGCGACAATACTTGTTAGGATTTCTATGATTTAGAGGAGACTTCATCTTCCCCCCGCCATTTTATCGCGAAGTCATCCTGAATCTGGAATAGGATGTGCCCGACAGTGGCATTGAGGGGAGTTAAGGCTTGTCGGTTCTTCTGAGGAGCAGGACCTAGTCGATCTTTGACGGGAATCCTCTCTGTTCTGCTGCGCTTGTTGCTAGTCTCCTTCTTGTCGTCCCTCTCTCTTTCCTTCCTCTTTTGCCCTACTCTAGAGGACTCACCTTGCCTGACCCTTGTAATGTTCTCAACATTCATGTATTTCTGGGCCTTTGCTAGTAGCTCCGACATACTCTTTGGTGGGTGCTTCATCATTGAGGAAAGGAAGTTTGACGAGCAGAGCCCTCCCAAGAAGGCAGTAATAATCACTTTGTTATCGGGCTCATCAACCTGGAGTACCTCTTCGTTAAAACGAGTGAGGTAGCTCCTCAGACTCTCCTTTTGGTCCAGTTTTATGCTAAGCAGATGGGTGATTGGCTTCCAATGGCGACACCCTCCAATAAAATGTGACACGAACGACCTGCTTAACTCAGCAAAAGAGGCAATGGAGGATGGGGAGAGTTTAGCGAACCATTGCCGTGCGGATCCCTTCAAGGTGGTTGGGAACACCCTGCACATAATTTCGTCTAGGACATTGTGCAGCTACATCAGGGTTTTGTAGGTGTCGAAGTGGTCTAGTAGATCCTTCGTTCCATCAAAATTCTCTATGGATGACATTTTGAACTTTTGAGGCAGGGGGTAATTTTGAACTATAGGTAGTCCATTGTCTTGGGTCCCTGCGTCTTCATGGCGTTAAAGACGTTTCCTAGTTGATTTTGCACTTCCTTGATTTTCTTGTCCCAATGATTGGGGGCTCCTCTGAAATGGTCATGGGAATGACTCTCATGCTCCATCCTTTGGTTCTCGCCCTTATCCTCTTGGGGATGAAGGTCTTCACCATGGGAAGTAAGAAGGGGAGGATGTAGAAATCCCTCATAATGGGCTCCCTTGTGTGGGGCGCCCAAGGAGACTCCTAAGGGGCGCGCAGACCTGTATGGGTGCCTAGATGTGGAGCAACAGGGTGTGGAGCTCCTTGATGTCCAGAGCGTGAAGCTCCTTGAGGTCCTCCAAGCTGTGACCCTTCAAGTTGTGCTCCTTGTCCGGCGAGCCTAAGTTACAGTATCTGCTGGTTTTGGGCCACCAACTGCTGCATGGTCTCCAACATTGGTTGAGGATTCAGAGCTGGAGCATTTGGGACAAGGTTGGTAGGTGGAGGAGCAAACTCCTCGTCTTGTGGAAGATTGTCTTCAGGTTGGTTCATGGACTGGTAGTGATCACCATTGGTTCAACAAATGACATGTTTAGAAGTGAGAATTTTTTCATTTTTTTACAGACGATGCGAAACTGATGATGCACAAAATCGATTTGCACACCACCTGTCAAGTGAATGAAAATAAAGGCAGTAATTAAAGTAAAGAGAAATGGAAGAGACGAGATTTGTAGTGGTTCGGTCAACGTGATCTACATTCACTCTTGAATGACTTTAGTCGCCGGGCACTTTATTAGCTCAAGGGTGTAGGGAGCTAAGAGTACAAGCCTTGAGGGAGAGGAGAAAGTCGTGTTCGGGTAAAAGTGTAATGATGTCCCCCGAGTGTTGGTGGGGTGTACAATTTATAGTGGCTCCCTAACGGGTTAGGGCTACTTTACAGCAACTATTTCGGTGGAGCTCATGACTTCCTCTCAACGGGCGAGGTGGTTGAGACGCTCTCCATGAGATTCGGTCAAGGATGAGGTGAGAGTGAACTTTTTCTTCGGCGGTGCAGGAAAGGTTCCCATGCTCTCTCTTGATGACGTAGTCAAGCTAATGATTTTGACTAGACTTGGACCATATTGGTTTTGGTAGGTGTTTATAAGGTTGGGCTCTTAAGTTGAGATTAGACTTTCCGAATAAATTGTGTCATTTGGGGTTGACCCATCAACATCTAGGGCGATTTTTATTGGATTGAAAACATGTGAGACGTACGTGAATAGAAGAAGCGTCATAATCTGACAAAAGTCATCTCATGCATCTAATGTGATAAACAATTTGATGAAAATCCCAACAAACATTATGATTGGGGTCATATTGCTACTAATTTATATAATTGAGGGTGCAATTTGAAACAATTGATCTTTGAGGATACAAATTAAATATTTTTAATATTTGTGGGGTGCAAACTACTATTTGCCCAATTATTAAAGTAGAGTTTTCTAGCCTATTTAACAACGTAAACAATCAAATAATTACTTGCCCAAAACAATAATAATCAAGTAATTAAATTCAAATGGTGGTTGTACGCAGTTGGATTGCTGACGGGGTCAAATTGATAAGAGAGAAAAAAAAATTGAGTTTATAGTACTTTTCATCCGTAAAATATATATTTATTTTCAGTTTAGTTCTACATGTATCAATTTTATCAATTTGATCTCTAAAGTATTCAATTCATGTCACTTTGGTTTTCACATGGATAGACAGTTAGGTTTTCTGATTGATTGATTACACGTTGAGCACGTGAAAATTACACCCGTTAAAATGGTGTAATTGTATACTAATTATGATTTTTTTAATAAAAAATTAAATTTTTTTTTAATATTATTTCAATAAATGATACAATAGAACATGAATTTTTGTTTTAAAATTTAAAATATTTGATATTCTATTTTTGATTAGAGTATTTTTGATCTTATTATAATATTTTAAACTTGATGAGTTTAAGTATTTATACGTCTAAAAACTTTAAGGGGTTTGTGTGTAATTTACTAAAGAATATACTAATGAACATTGACAGCAGGGGTCTTAGTGTTACGTCTGTACAAACCCATGGAGCCTGTGTGTAATATTTTAAATATCATAAGGTCTAAGTGGTTAAGTGTCAAACCTCAAAGAATTTGGATGTAATTCTCCTCAAACCTCAAAGTGTCAACACCTCACCTCCGGAACCGTAGCTTGAATTGGCATTGTGGAGAAGCAGTAACCCTAGCTTTAATTGGCAATCTTTGAATTCCAGAGTGAGAGCTTGAATCAGGTTTCAATCTCTCTTCTCTCGATCTGAAATTTTTTTGTTTTTTTGTTTTTTTCTGTATATATTGGATTGTTAGGTTAGTAAACTTGAATGCTGGTTTAATTTCATTTCTATTAAAGTGAGATTTTTTTCAACTTTTGGGCATTTTCTATTTTTTTCCCTTTTGTTTTGCCCTACATCGTTCCAGACCAACGATCCAGACCAGCGACCAAAGCCTCCCCTTTTGTTGAATCCCTAACAGTATCCAGCTGACTGTTTGTTGAAATTAATTTTTTTGACCTTACTATTTCTTAGTTTCTTTGTAAATCAAAAATCATTTGTATTTTGGACTTTTAGTCTGCTTAGGACACAACCCTCACGATAGTTATGGCTAAGACGGGACTCTACAGTTGTAAGTGGGGAAGAATGCCAGTTGTGTATTGTGGGAAATTGACAACCTTGTGCATTCATAGCCCATTATGTCCTTAGATTACAAGAACAATTGTAAGAGGCCTAGCTTTGATACCGTATTAGAGCATCTAATTCAAAACTAATCGGTAATGGGAAGAGTGTCCCTCTCGAGTATGTAAATAATCTTGTTTGTTCCTAATTTTTTGTTGTGGGATACAAGCTCTCTTTACCCTAGGCAACTAAGTGGCTTAAATCTGCTGAAAGACTTTATGACAGTTATTTAGTTGACAACATAGCCTTGGACATTTGGAAGACAACCTCGCGTTAAAGTTTATCAAGGTTACAGTTCCAAGTGTGATGCTCCTGTATGCTTTTTTGAATGGTTTGTATTGTTCATCGTATTTCATGCCTTAACACCAAATTGGATATTCTGGGAAGATTTCACTTATCTGGACGTATCTCAATGCATGTTGAACAAAACCATTTTGCATGTGGCTGGAAAATACCTGGAGCCAGACATATCAGGATGTCTAGGACAATTTCTTGCCCTTGGTACCAAGGTGTATGTTCCGTTCCACTGTATATTCACTTGATTAGGTTGTTGGGTGTTTGTCATGGCATAACTTTATATGTTGAGTATGTGTATTAGGCAAGCATATGGTGTGGAAAGCATTTAAAGATGACACTAATATCAACCGAGGAAACTTAAAACAGAGGTGGGATGATTTGAGTTGGTATACTCGAATTACAGCATTGAAATATATATATATATATATATATATATATATCTATATTCATCCTTTTATTCTGCGTGTGTTGAATAGAATTGGATGGTGCTTTGTGAAATGCCCATCCACTATTGTTTGCTTGTGTGTGTCTGTGAGAGAGAGAGGGAGAGAGTGTGTGTGTTGTGTGTTTGGGGGGGTGTTTGTGAGTGACATATTTGTGTCTATGTTTGGTTGTTAGTTTACTTTTCTTGAATTTTCCTGATTGTGTGTAGAGGATAAACTTGGGGCTTTTGAGAGGTGGAGTCATAGAGAGACCTTACCTGCTGATGCACATAAGAAGGTTGGTTAAGTAGTGTTGGTGTAATAGTGTATTTTGGATTGCTACTCTTATATTTGGATACTGAATATGCAGGTTAGGTTAACGTGCTCCTATTGTAAGAGGCATAATGAAACCGAAGTCCCAGATCCTTGCCATGGTGGATCGCAAGGCTTCGAAAAGGTAACGCATAACTGATTCTTCTTTCTGTTGGAATGAGATATGATATCAGGAACAAATTATATTAGTTATTTTGAAAACCTGAAGAATCCAAAAATGTTTATATGAAGTGTTCCTGATGAGTTTTTACTTTCACAACTGCTTTCTTGGAAGTTTTAAGAGGTGAGACATGATGATTTCCTCACAATCATAAGATGCATCACCTTAAATGACGAAAAGTACACAGACCTTTTAGAACAACATATGAACATAACAATTATTAGGAACTCATGTATCTAGAAGCCCCTGAGCATGGAACACCCACTTCCAATGGTTGTATCGGCAAAACCAATGTTAAACAGTAGCACGTAGCCATGATGAACCAGTTCCACTGTTCTGTTGCGCATAGAAAATTGTTTTCTGCTAAATGATCCCTTGTTCATAATGCCAAACCCACATCTGACTATAGTGAACCTGTTGTGGTCACCGTGGCGGCCTATTGTTTTTCTGAAATTATTCATTGATTGGGATATTACGCTATGTTTTGCATCTTGGTTGGTACATGAGGATGAAAGCATTGTAGCCTTTTTTTTCCTAGGTAAGCGATCTGGTATTAATTTTAATCAATTTTGGCCTAGTTTACTATTGTCATTTAACACCAAATATTAAGCAGTAATAAATACCATGCAGCACGTGTTATTATTTTTAACAAGTTAAGTGTTAAAAATGTAAAGACTTTATTGTCTTTGCAAACATAGAGTCACACTTTCATATAAAAGTTACACATTATGCAAATTTTTACCCTCAATATTTATTTTGTCGTTTTTAATTTAATAACGTACACAATCACTTAATCTAAACATAATAATATTCTTGTTAAACACAATTTTGTGGATAAAATGGGAACTAATTATCCAACCCTATCCTTTATTTGTATCTGAACCAAACATACCCTTGGTGTTTATTAATGCTTGAGATGGAACATTCATGTAACTGGGATGGAGTTAGGATTCTATTTTAGTGTTAGTGGGTGCAAAAACATGAATATAAAATATAACCAGTTAGTATAAAAAAACTTTCTTGCATGTCCATTTATAAGAACTAAATTAAGTGCAAATTTCACACAAAAATTCCCAAGTTCGCCTATGAGAAATATATTAAGATCAAAGACTAAATAACAATTAATGCAACCAACAATGAAATATTTAATTATTTTAGTAGATTAAGAGACAAGTGAACTGCTAACTTACTACAGATATAAAAGACTGGGGGAACTATTACAATTTTCCAGAAAATTGAAGGGACGATAAGATAAATTGGTCATAATTTTGTTGCCATAACAGTAGATATTTGGTAGCCTATACACACAGCTCCGCCCTTGACATTGAACTCCTATATCTCAACAGTTTTATGGGTATGCTAATGTGTAGACTACACAACAGTTTTTGTACCGTATTGTATTACTATATAATCCTCACTTTTGTTCTTATCATATGGATAAGTTGGTGTTTTTATTTCAACATGATTTGACTTTTATGGGATTTTAAATATTGAATTAAGATAGAGTCATTTGTCCGTGCATTCCATGAAATATGGTTATGTTTTCTAATTGGCGGTTTTTATTTGTTACATGCTGCCTTTAAGACGAAATTAAGTAATAATTTGAGGAAACGAAATCAAATTTATATTGTGAAAATGAAATTATTCATATTTTTTGAATCGAATTTGGGTCCAATTTTTAATTAGAGTTGGATTCGGATAAAGACATGCATAATCATTCATATGTGCACAAGCTTAAAGACACACATTACCTTCATAGTGTTCGAAAGACAGTCGGTCACACACATAACTATATTTCAAAACATTGGTGTCAATTTCTAGAAATGATGCTACTTCTAAACACATTACCTTCATAGTGTTCGAAAGACAGTCATCCGTCAAGAAATTACCAAGTGATGCAAGACCTTATTTGAGATTTCCTGGTTGGAAAATATAAAGTTTATTAAATATCTCAACAATTGTCTATAATTTATTTTATACTAAGTTTCTCAGTAATGTTCGTAAAAGAATATATCACAAAGTTGTCACTAATTTCCTTACAAAGCCTAATTGAAGTTATCTTATATATTAATTTTTTTAATATATAAAAAAAGTGATGACGTTTTACACAAGAAACATGTGGGTTGTTGAAAGGTGAGTGGGGGCAACTGCCCACTCAAGCTCTAAGGTAGATCCCCCTGTATGGCACACAGATGGTGCCTCATAGAAGGCAGAGACTCACTAGATATTCCTCGGTGGCCTCATAGAAGGCGGCGACAACAAAGCTTTGGAAATTCTCTCTATTGGACACACACTTAAATACGAATATAGTTTCTGCATTAAGGATTCTCTTACTTGAAAGTTATACTCACGAATTTTTTATTTCTTAGATTTGTTGCAATTGCGTTACTTTGAGCAAATTAGATTGCAGACTCGAACTTTCCTAGGTAAATTGCCAGAGTCCATTAAGTTTTGGATTTTTTAGATTAAAAACAATTTATAGAGGCTTAATTGGGTTGTAATTATTTTTCCTGATCGTTTAAATTGAAGATTTATTCCCAAGGATAGTTCAAGTAGCAATAGGGACGAACCGTAAATCCAGACAGACGTCATGAGTTGAGTTTGAATCTGGACAATTCCTTGGGACCAAGTCATGAAATATTTATCTCTCAAGAATATCTTAGTCTTCGCACCAAGTCATGAATTGTGGTTATCTCTCTCTATCGGACGGACACACATTTAAATAAATACAAATGTAGGTTCCCCTTTAAGGATTCTCTAGCTTGAAAGTTATGCTTACTGAGTTTTCTGTTTTCAGGATTTGTTGCAATTGCATTGCTTTGAGCAAATTAGAGTGCACACTTGAACTTTCGTAGGTAAATTGCCAAAGCCCACCTCTGAATTTTAGACAACTTTGACGAATTAGGCCTTAAATTAAGTTTTGGATTAAAAATAATTTACAATTTTTGGCTTAATTGGGCTGTAATTATTTTCCTGATGGCTTAAATTGAAGATTTATCAATTTTGATGGATTTTTTGCATAGAAACTAGGATTTGTTATAATGAAACTTGGGTTATTGCATTATTTTTTGTTGGACAAGCCTGAAATATGGTGGTGAGTTTTGTAATTGGTTTGGGTCATTCTCTTTCAATATGTTTCTTTTAAAAATAGACACGGTTGCACCAATTACATGACAAGTTTACAATGAAAAATTATTAGGAATCTGGTGGAGGGCCCACATAGAAATGTATTCAATATTTCAAGGACTGAAATAATATAATTGAAATATTGGAGACTAAAATAAGATAAACCTCATATTTTAGGAAATAAAAATAACAGAAGTTAAAAAACCTTTATATGTACATCTAGATCCTGAGGGAGTTTCATAGCAATTGTGTTCACACAGAATTTATGGCTATTTAGGGTGTCCTTAATTAAACTTAGAATCAGGACTGCGTATGATTGTTCTCACTGCATTGCATACAAGCAAGTTTATCTATTTGATGACTCTGAGACAAAGCCGTAAATTCATTACCTTAAGATAATGACTAATCCACAACGTCCATTTGTGCCACCTCTTCGCAACCCATAGTTTACTATAAATGTTATAATTATAATATCAAGATATCGTGCATTGCTTAGTTACTCTTAGTAATATTCAAAAATTAGGAGTGTCAAACGTGGAATAACAAGAAAAATAATTTTTTTTGTCCGTAATAAAATAAAATAAAATACCAACACTAATCTAAGTTTAGTGAAAAACAATTAAATAGATTTTTTGGCTGCCGTTGATTGCTTGCTGCAGTTGTATAACAAACGCTACCACTGTGATCGCCATGTCCGATTCAGTTCCACCATCAATCATCTGATAGCCTAAGAGCCATGGCTGCACACAAATGCTTCCTAAATTAAACATTCATCAAGCTAATAGTTTTGAAAGAGTAATGCTAGATGAATTTAAAAATTAGACTTGATAATCTCAACTATTGAATAGGTAGTGGATCTCAATAAATATTGGGACCCACAGTGAAATCAATGGTTAAGATTATTAAATATACTTTTCAAGTCCATATAATATTACTCATTTTGAAATCTAATTTCAAAAAATGGAAAATTGTAACTATATTTTCGATTAGCATCTTTGAAAAGGGCTCATAGTAACCCTCATGTTTTCCAATTCAAATCAAACTGCATTGGGGTAACATCTAATAAAGAAGGCAGGTGTAGTAGGTCATTACAGAGAGCTTCAGCAAGTGAATTTGAAGGTTAAATGTTTAGTCAAGTAACTACCGTGTTTTTACTTTTGTGATTAATCTCTGTTTATCTCCCACTAAAGGGAAAAAATAGTACAGTGCAAGATGGTATGAAAATAAGATAGATACCTTTGACGTCACGTTTCCTATTTAATAATATCGTCTCTGCCTTGTCTCTAGCCTGTAGATTAAAAATATGAGAAACTTAATACAACCAAACACAACAAATTTAATAGCAATACACAACAATTTTTAGGGGTATATTCTCAATAAAAATTGTGCACAACTTGCTCATGCTTGTTTTGCTCCACATCAAATTCCTTTAGTATTGAAATATATTTAAGGGAAAAAAACCATGGCTGAATACACAAACATGATATAGTAACACAAATGAATTTAGAGAAGTACCTTCCGAATGTTTCCTTTACTTCCTTTTGCTGTAATTCTAGGACAGTATAAACGAACAACGACCTACAATTCCAAGCGTAAGGTAGACATAAACTCAACAATAAAAAAAAGGTAATCAAAAAGCTTTTTGAAAAGGGAACCAGTAAAAATTAAAATCAAACCAACCTCTTTTCTTTCAAATAGGTATGGTTCATTGACAGGCAGCTGTTTTGGTGGGAAATCGAAGACATCGCGAAGAAGTTCATTTACCTATTTGAACAATTAATAATGATATTTCAACACTAGAAAATAGCAGTATATCACAAGGCTAGGTATAGGACAACTGAGGAGGACAAAACTAACCAACATGTGCTCTACAAATCCATCTCCAAGAAATTTCTTCACAAAGTTCAGCTATACAGAAAGATATAATTACAAGTGTAAGATTGCTACATAGGTCTAAAAACTGAAAGAACGATTTTACAAAAGAGACAAAAGATACCTGTAGCGATTGAGACATTGTGCATAATCTTACATTTTGGTCATCAATCTTCACTAAGGTTTCTGAAAAACAATCATCCTGCAAGTCAAATGCTCTGATCAGAAACATCAATGCTAACCCAATAAGCACATAGATACATAAATAATGTAGCAATACCTCCAAAGCTTTCAAGAAATCCCAACTGTAATCGCGCGAAAGACTCCTTACTTGAGTTATTAACTTTTTCTTCAATTCTTGTCTAGATGAATGCTTATCTAGCAAATTGATCCCTTTGTAATTACCCTTAGTGTTGGAGAGGAACTTCTCAAAATTTCCCACTTCAAATATAAGGGCTAGTGATTCACCAGCTACAACATGGACAGAACCATCCTTTGCCTTCAATATATCCAAAAAGAAAGAAATAGCCCTGTAAAAGTGGATAATGCATGCGTATTACATGTAAGCGACACAAGGAATCAAGTCATAATATTTGAGTTTTCTCATGATTAATGGCTTATTGGTTTATATGAACACGTATTTTTATACGTAATGTCTCATTTTATCCATAAATAAATAGTTGTCGTTATTTGAATGGTTTGATGTTATGGACCGTCATAAAAAAGAAATACGTCTTTTTTGATGCTATGGACCATCAAAAAAAAGAAGGGCATCATATGTATTGCATGCGTCATGAATATTCGTGGTGGTGTACTTTACCCTTGCCAATGATTGTAATCGATGTCCCAACCGTACATGGTTGTCAAAAGAAGTGACCAAGCAGAAATTGCAGCAGTTAGAACAGTAACTGAATATTTTTCCGCAGCCACCTGAATGAAAGCAATACATAATTTTAGGTTCCCATCAAAGAGTCTAGAAGTGTTAGTCACCTAGTTCATGGGTGGAAATTATTGAATAAAGTATTGCAAATTTACAATGACATTTTTATTTTGGAAATTCTTAGAAGTTTAAAGCCCATATTAATTACAAAATTGATACCTTGCAAGTAGATGATTAAGGAAATTGAAAAGTCATAGGATAAAAGCCAAACATCGAATTTGATAAAAGAGGCAGGAGCAAATACTTGAAATTAAAATTCCTAAGTGGCTATTGTCAAGCATTCTCTACTTAATTGTTCGAATTCTGTTGGTGAACCTTATGAGATACTCGAAATTACAAGCATTACTATTTAATAAGAGCCCATAAAATGGATGTACGCTACGCAAAGATCAAACAAATTTTAGAAAAAAGGGGCATAAGAATACGTACTCTGAAGCCTAATTCTGAATGAATGAAGTGCCAAATAATTTGCATAGTTCTTTGAGTCTCCACAACATTACTTCGACCAACAAAAGTAACAATAGCCAAACATTCCAAGATCTACCACAGGAAATCATAATATAGAATATGAAATTGATCTGCTAAATAAAACATAAATCAATGACAACAAAAATAAAAAATATATTATACATACAGATGGTAATATAGATTTTGGAGAGGAATTGAGAGCTTGTGAAAGTGGATGAATTGCCACTCTGTATAATTCACAAGCATTTTCCCCACAACCAATTGTAATTGCCAACAATCCTGCATAAAAATGTCAGAGACATAAGCTATACTAAGTTTGATGGAAGAGTATGAGAAAGATGTGACATACATGGGAAAAAACAAAATAAAACTTACCAAGGGCATGAGAAGCTAAGCCAATCTCTTTGGATGACCCCTTTTCAACGGAATTTAGGCATCGATAAAGTACGGTAGCAAAACTGCAACAAGGAATCACAATATGAAAACCAATTAAAAGACCAATGCAATCATGTTCAATAGACAAATGAAACTTCTTGTATACATATAGTTACATGACTACCAGCATGCGCATCTGTGGGGGAGAAATTATTCTAAAGGAGTTCGGTGCAATTCTAAAATGACAGCGATGGCATAGTCATGGATGCTCACGTGGACTATTGGGAAAACCAATAATTATTTTTGAAAGAGTAATGTTACATGGACTTAAAAAGTAGACTTGATAATCTCAACCATTGAATAGGTAGTGTGTCTCAATAAATATTAGGACCTACATAAAATCAATGGTTGAGATTATCAAGTCTAATTTTTAAGTCTATGTAATATTGCTCTTTTTCAAATTGACTTCGAAAACTACTCTTGTTACCGAAGCATCACTCTTCGCCCAGCATACCTTACGTAAGTTTTAATATGAATTTTATTGTATTCTCTTTACCCCTGTGTGGTAAAGTTAGTCAAAATTGTACTTAATGATATTGTAGAAGAGATAGTGTGCTTTTATATAAAACGGAAAAAAAATGGGGTTGTATCTTCGGAGTATTCACTCTTTGATAAAACAAATGTGAAAGAACTTCACATCCTCTTTCTTCTCCTCCTCTAGGTTGTGTACTTGATTTTAGAACTCTGTTTTGTGCCTTTTTTCACCCACGTTAGCATTATATTTGCCATCACAACCATGGAAAGACACCAAATAGTGTGGATGCACATAGTTCAAATGATACTAAACAATTTCCAAAAATTAAATCTTGTTGGTGTATTAGTGAAATGCAATTTTGCAAGCAGTTGAATGTGCCGATCGAAAACAAGAAGAAAGAAACTAGATATATTTCAGATGTTTTTATTCCATCATATGAAAACACTTAACTTGCATGAATGCATCCAACCACAACTCATCAGAAAAAAGTTGAATTTGCAACCAGAAACTCTAGAAGTATATATTAACAAGCATGAGATGCAAAGACATTTCAAATTAGAACAGAACTGATTACTTGTTTTTAGCAAACTGATAATGGTAGTTGATGGTAAATTCCTCAATAATTGAAGACAATGCATTCTCCCTTGTCGATCCCCTACAAAAACATTAACACCCAGCAAAAATCAATATTTTCAAACATACTTTGCTAAAAGACGGAATTCCAAATGAACAACAAAATAACCCATTAATGCCTAACTGATTTGACAAAGACAGAAACACCTTTTCTCGAATAAGTCATCCAGAAATTGATTCATTGTCCTAGCTCCTTTTGCAGGAATCCTAGTTCCCCCCTTTAAACTCATAGAATCAGCACTCTCATGAAGAGAAGGTTCTGGAGAAACAAGGAAACAAGTTAATTCAAAAGGTCATAACATAGGAACCAAAAATCCACGAGTTCTGGTACTTTTGGGCTAGAACTCAACAGATTATATATACACCCACTAGACTATTCACCAAATGCGATTCTTGGATTTCGGAAGAAAGTGTGTGAACACACGCACTCACAATTTTTTTTTTTGGAAAAAAAAGAATATTAATTTCTTAGCATCATAGGTTAAAATATTAGGCAATAAAAACTTACTATTTTTCAGCTTTCTCATCTCGTTTCAGAGGAAAATCACGATTGTCCAAATTAAAGGACTTGAATTTCTTTATCTTCCCACCGTCAAATACTATGTTGATGGATGACGTGATGATCTCTCTATGTAAACCAGATTTCAATAAATACAATATTAATCAGGAGTTGAAAAAATTGAATTTTCGGACCATCAAGCAAATAAAAATCATGAACAAACACTACAAAACAAGGAACAATTAGCCCAAATCAAAGAGCTTGAATTTCTCTTCAGATACTGTGTTTATTGATGCAAGTACAAATCTACGTATCTAGAGTAACTATCCATGAAGACAAGAACTCCTAAAATCCTTAAAAATACTAATAAAAAATAAAATACTTAGAGAGTTTAACTCAAACTTCAACATCAACACATAAATTCAATAACAGATAATGAGCAATTACTAAGCTGAAGAATTTGTGTTAACACAACTTACACCTAGCTATCACGGCACTTTCTCTATGTAAATAGCGGAGGAGTCCCTTGTTTTCTATTTGGTTTTAAGAGACCTTGTTTAAGTTGGATAGAGTTGTCTGCTTCCATTACCGCCGCAAGTAGCACTTCTATTCCATTTGGGTTTGAGTTCCCAATTTAGAAATAATTCCCAATTTATAGGTGGTTGGCCTTTGAATTTGCGCCGTCTATAGATAATTGACCGACTAGATCAATTAGTAGACAGGAAAAGGCATGTCCCAGACAGTGTTTGGCCCCCACCCAAAGGCAAACTTTCTCGCTTAGATCTCGATAAAAAAATAGTCTTTTCTAATGTGCCTCAATTCTAAATAAAATAAAATAAAAAATCCTAATTTTTTTACAAAACAAAAACTAAAGACCAGTTTTGGTTCGGATATAAAGTAAAGAATTGAGTAACATAATTGTGTTTTCATCTTATCTATACAAAAGATATTAATAAGAATACTATTTGATCATATTCTTTGTATACTAAGTTTAGATCAAAATTAGGACAAGACATAAATATATACTTGTAATATCAAATCATGTTCGGATTTGATAGTAGTGTAGGATATTAAATTGAAAGTGATAAAACTTCCACCCATGTATCCAATGCAATCCAATACAAAACCGTATTTAGCAAAATTATTGAAAACCAACAACCGTCTTCATTTCTTTTCCTTGGAATATTTTCGTTCATTCCTCCTTAATTCGAACAAAAAATCTAGTATAGTAGTTTCAATATCAATTGAAATAAATTGGGTTTAAAATAACCAAAAAAAAAAATTGACAAAATTATAATCAATCATCCCAAAATAGTATTTCATTATTTCTGAAATTGACAAAATAAAAATTGTAAACATAAAAATAAAAATATTTGAAAGATCCTAGATTCATAATTTAAACAGTGTACTAGTTTTTGATATTATAGACCAATAAATCTTTGGTCTAATGATACTTTTTATCTTGTGAATGCTCTGTATTCTTGAGATCAAAGGTTCAAGTCCTGCTCCCGCTCCCCTTCCCTCCCCATACAAAAAAATTGAAAAATAGAAAAAAAAAAAAAAGAGAATGAATAAAAGGTTTTTGATACCATGGGCCAAACATTCCTAAAAATTGAACATAGAATATCAACATTTGTTACCAAATGCAAACAATTCCACAAACTTAGTAAAAACATAGCAATTCAAATATACCCTCGCCTCATCATATGCCTAATCCAAGTAGGCCACAAGCAGACTAAAGAAAAAATCTACTTGTAATGGGTCTCACAATCTTTTACTAATTTCTTTCAATGTTTAACAATCTTTGAGTCCCACACAAAAATCATCTTTTATTTGGTTGCAAATTCTAAATGACGTCATTCATCACCTTGTTGAGAAATAATTGCTTAAGATAATAGAAAATGTTTTTAGTTTTTTAGATTTTTTAAAAAAAATCTAAATGCCCCCTCTCTGTCTCTATCTCTCGCTCTCTCGCACACACACACATACCTGATCAGCATGATCTCCCATAAAAAAGTCTTTTGTTGACTTCACCAGCTTTGAAATAAATCACGGAATTGCAAGAAAACATTATTTCATTCTTGAAAATCATTGGCTATCAATTTTGTTCAATTAAGTCTTTTCATCAATTTGCACCATTAGGTCCACTAGAAACTAACTCCATTTAATCTATTTTCTCTGGTATTATTGACCCCATCTTGTTAGACTACAATTGTACAAAAATAAATTATGAGTTCAGATAAAATTAATCTTTTAAAGGAGGGGGCCGGGGGGGTTTCGTTATGTGTTTTCTTTTAGGATTTGAGTTTGATAGTGAAGAAGGTAAAAACTAAAGTTAATTATATTTGTGGTTCAAAATAAAAACTTTCGAAGTCAAATTACACAAAAAAAAAAAGGGATAATTCTTATATTTTTGGAAATAATCTTGAACATTGTTGAATTTTTATAAGTTAAGAATTTAATTTAATATTAGATAGATGGTCAAAGCTATCATTTAGAAAAATTAAAATATAGGATAAATTACACATACACTGCCTAAATTATCATCATTTTTCACTTTAGCCTCTCAACTACCAGAGTTCTCATATTACACTCTAAACTAACACTTTCATGTCACATGGCCTCAATTACAAACGTTTGTTATCTTTTTGGATAGAAATCGTTAATGCGTCAGAGTAAAGTGATAAAAATTGCATGGTTTAGGAGACAAAAAATGAATTTTCATTAAATAAATAACAGACGTTAATAATTAGGGCAACACGAAAAATTACATAGTAAAGGGTACAACGTAAAAAAATTGGCAATTGAGGGGATAAAGTAACAAGGGGTAATAGTTCAGTGGTGTAAGTGTGATTTATCCTAAAATATACACTTATATGTAGGCATAATCCATGTAATTTATTTACATATCCCCAAAGAATTTTGAGCTTATTTACATATCCCCAAAGAATTTTGAGCGCAGAGCCCGAAAACTTGGTGGGTTATTGATACAAAAGAAACAACGAAGTGAGGTAATTCACTTTCTATGGCTGACATCAGTGGTGGAGGGAACAAAGGGCAGGGGCCACGGTACACCTTTATCTATTCTTCCCACTGATAACAAAATCGGTGAAATTTTTTTTAAAAAAAATTCCGATTCAGAACATCAAAAATTCAGAAACAAATTCTAATTAAGGGACACCAATCATATTTCCCATCATGCACACCCATATAAAATAAATATATATATGTGTCCGTATATATCTATATACACACATACATATATACCTAGCAATACAAATATTCACACACCCACACACACACAAATAAAGTCTAATCAGCCTATTGAATTTCAATGACATCTAAGTATCAAAATAATAGCAGATAAACAAATAAATCATTGTACTAATGATGATTGAAAAGGTATATTCAATTATCCATATTACATACCCGACGAATGTGAAATTTGAGGCAGAATCAACTTTAAGGTGCAGAGAAGTTTCTTCTTCAACAAGTACGTGATATTAAATATCAAAATCGGAGAAGCTAAAGCTCGCAAAAGTGATTGAATATGGTATACCTAAGAAAGCTAAGTCGATGAAAAAAAAAGTGTTCCTTTTAGAGAGAGAGTCGGGGGTTGATGGTTTTGGAATACGGGATGGCGGGAGGCTTTATAAGAGTTGAACAAAGTGCTATAAGATTTGACAAAGTCCCGAAGCTAGCTCTGCCTTTATAAGAAATCTTGATAAGACAAACTAATCCTATTCCTAATATAATAAGACAAACTAATCCTATTCCTAATATAATAAGACAAACTAACCCTATTCCTAATATAAATGTCGGCACCTATAATTTTTTTATTCTTAATTATTATTATAAAATCAATAATACCCACAAATTGCTTTCATCCAATTTTTATGTTTTATATTCATTTGACTTTTAAGTTCTTTTTAACTCTAACAATGCATCACGTGCGTTACACCTGAAAATTTTTGTTGAAATATTTAATAAAATACATTAAAAAATCTAATTCGTAGTTAAATTAGATATTATCTCATATTTATAATACTTAAATTATTTGTATTCTCTTCATAACTATAAAAATTTAATGGACTCATTTTTTGTGTCTCTTTTATACGAGCTACCAAATAGTATGAGTTATAAATTTTTTTTTCTCAACTTTGTATCCTTTTTTTCTTTCTTGTATAGATTAGTTGTTATTGTTACAGAGGGATATAAATAATAATTTATATAATTTAAATACAAAAGGAACTTGTTAGTCTTTATATAGTTTTACAAGGGCAAAATAATAAATCAAAAATTCTCATGCTAAGATACTTTTATTAGTTGTATAGAGTATAGATAAACATTTTAGTGTCACATTGTATTGATACATTTTTAAATTATAATTTCATAGCATCTGTTAGTCTCATATAAACTACCATAAAAACAACATACAAAAGAAGATGATACCCAATTTAGAATTCAAACAACCATTATTGTAGTATTCAATATTAAAAAAAAAACTGTAAAAAAAATTCATAAAACGCAAAAATATTAAAATTAACAAATAATCATTTGAAAGATGAAAAATTAACCAAAAAAGTGATCACTCAACATAATAAGTAGAAACGGATGTGAAAAAAGTGAAGAAAAAAAATCCAAAACTATCGAGCAGTCTATGGAACGAACAAAAAATAAAAAAAAAATGAAAGAAAACATAAGTTTAACCTGATGATATATAAAACGTTGTAGAAGAAGAAGTACGATATTGATTGAGTTTTTCGTGTTTGTCGGAGAATAATAAGAATGATAGCTTTGATTTTTTTGAACGTTAATGATTGATAATTTAGAGAAGAAGAAGAGAAATATATTTACTATCAATGATAATAACACAAAAATTTAATACTAATTTTAATAACACAAAAATATAATAAGAATCATAGTGATTGTTAAATTAATACTAATTTTTTCAATGTTTGATTTAATTCAATGATCCTAATGAATTAGGTCTAAATAGGATAGTTATTAATTAAAACGAAGTAGTGAAGTATATACGGTCAAAGATTACTGTTTAATCAGACGGTGAAAATCTCACAAGGATTCAAAGGAGACTGTGTTTACATAAAGAGCTCTAGTTTTTTGGATGAACACCCTCCCCGTATAGTGGTCCGTGGTCTCTCTCTCTCTCTCTCTCTCCCTTTTTTTTTGTGTCTACAGCCGTACAGAAAAATCTGGCAGTTCGTAACCAGAGAAGACATTCCCTTCCCACCATGAACATTCTCATGTCCCTTCTCTCTCTACTAAATTTCAAATCTTTGTTTTTGGGTCTCCTTATGTTGGTTGTTCTCTTGATTGAGTTCTCTCTCTCAATCAACCTAAAATCTGAGCCTTTTTAAGTCTCTCTTTATTTGGTTGATATCATCTCGAAATTTGAAAATTGCAGAGGTCTTCAATGTGAAAATTTTTAAAGCTCACTTGACCTCAGAGATCTTGATTAATTCCATCGTCATTA
>CAUOFW020002911.1:0-42286 GCA_963454935.2 Ilex paraguariensis
ATGGACAAACACGTGGAGCCTTAAGGTAAGGTGCACACGAGAAAAGATGAGGAAATGATTGCACATTCACCATAATAGTTTAAAAAAAGTCAAATCATGCGCATCTCGAGGTCTATCCAAAACAACCTCACTCACCCAAAGCAGATCTCAGTCCCAGCTCGTACCACTCTGTCTAACCAGGACTGGGGGGCAACTGATGGTACCTCGAATATGCTCAAGGTTGAGCTCGATAACACAAGTCATACTCTCTTAGGTTGGGAGTTCAGTTCATTTAAGTTATCTACAGACCTCGACTTCAGTCCTCAAGTTCCTTGTATCTGCATCTCAAGGAAAGCTGTGTAGTTGACAGCTGGATTCCACCAAATACCCCTCAGTAGCAACAATTACTTATCAGGCGCAAGACTCGTAACCACCCCAACACACACCATAACCGTTGCGCAATAAAGGCGACCGTTACCAGAAAGGGGCAAGGATCTCGCCTCAGATCAAGCTAGGCCTAGGTATAACTATAAATATGAGGCAAAGCTCTCGACAAAAACAACAAGCAATTGTAGACTCATTTCTATACTCTCTGTAAAACCCCCATTATTAATATATTTCCCAAGAGAAAGAGACTCCCTTGAGAGTGGATTAGTTGAACTCCTGAATTGACGAACCACTATAAACTCTTCGTCTGATAACCCCATTTCCTTGATCTTATTCTTAAGAACCTTGAAGTTTTAGACTAAACTAAATCAAACTGTTCAATGCGCTTTGTATTCATCCTCTACTCAGTCTGTTAAACGACAAAAAAAAATTCAACACTCGTCAACTTTCAGTGCAAAATTTTATTTAAGAGGTCAATGATGGATTTATGCTTAACGCGTGGTTCAATAGAATTATTTATGGTTAACTTGACCCCTCAAACTCAATTGTCAAGTTTCACATTTCAATTTGACCAATTTTAAATAAAATATATTCCTTGTGAGTTTTGAGAATTAGATGTTGGTTACGACCATAAAATTCTCAACCGCTACTCACATGTCGTTGTGTATAGGAATTATATATACCTACAAATTCCAAGAGATAACCCACCAAGCAAATAATGGGGGTTAATAAAATACCGACTAGCTAGAATTAATATGAAGTGGGGGAAGTTAAAGAAGCAGGTAGATAATGTGGAGGCCACCAAACCCATGTAATTTGACACCTAGCCCACTATGTCTATGCATGATTAGGTGCAACTCCTCTATAAAAAGAGGAAGGCAATGGGCGGCAAAGGGAAAAGAGGGTTGGAAGAGGAGAGTTTCAGACGGTTATCAAAGAAGGAAAAAAAAATAAGAAGAAGACGGTTAACAAAGCAAACGAGAAAAGAAAACAAAGGAGAGGGAAGAAAGGCGAAAAAAAATCTGAAGCTTTGCAAGAGGTAAAAAAAATTATGTTCACTCTCTTTCTTGTTGATCTAATCTCTTAGATTGTTTTGATTGCAGCAAAATTGGTTCAAAACCAAAGCAATCTCAAACAACCACAGCAATCCCGATTAACCGCGACAATCTCGAATCCCTTCAAAGTCACAAGTTTAGGAGTTTCCTACTCCTTGGGTTTGACACGGCTGAAAAATTACTTCTCTCCCACTAACTTCGATGCTTTCCGCTCGTCTATAAGAGTTTCTAACTCTTTTGGAGTTACCATGGAAGGGTCTCCGACTTTTAAAGCTGTGGCATCAGCGCAATCAAAACTTACCATTGCGTCTCTTCCAGCTCATCTGATACATTAGCAGTAAAAAAATTCAACAAGAATGGTAGAGTCAAATTCCAAAACATTTCATCGAAGGTTGCCTGTTGTCTTTATGCTACCAAAGCCTTTATTTGCCCGCTGTTGGTAACTTTAAAAAATTCAGTTTACTTTGGTGATCTTGCGTGACGCTTTATGGTGTTCCTAACTCCTACATCAACCATCAAGGATTTTCCAACTCCCAATTTGGCAACTTATGGAGTTTCTAACTCTTAAAACTCGGTGTAGCACAAGAATTGCAAAAGTATTACACTCTTTTGTGAGACTGGCAAGAGTCTTCGACTCTTTTCATTAAACGACAATGTATCATGCACTGGTTGGTGTTTAAAAGAGGCAGCAAGGTATTGATCCTTTCAGAGTTCTTTAAAAAAAAATTGGGGAGTTTCTAACTCCTTTGAGAGCTCGCAAGAAGGGCCTTTACATCAAGAATTTGAAGGAGTTTCCAACTCCTAAAATTTGAAGCAGAGCAAAAGCCTTACAATCCGCAAGATGCTTTGGGCTGTGTTGTTAGACAAGAAAATAAATGAAGGATATTGGCAGAATTGGTAAAGAGTCTTGGACTCTTTAATGCCGATGCTTTATGTCAAGGACTGTGGTTTTCTTTGAAATGGAGTTTTAAACTCTCCTTTTATTCACTTTCAAGAGTATTAGACTCTTCAATTAATTCAATAAAAGCTTGATTTTTCTAAAACCATAGGCAAGAAGAGTTTGCGGTGAAGCAACAGAGCAACGGAATTTTTAATTCCTACAACACCAATGGAGTTTTTAACTCCTTATGTTAACGGTCTAAGACTATTTAAGTTTTAGTTTAATTTTGCGACATGGAGTTGCTCCTAAGTCATAAAACATGGGAGTTTTTAACTTCTAAATTCCTCGCTAAGAGTCTTGGATTCTTCCAAAATCATGGTGCCGGTGCGAAGGTTTTTTCTTTTATAATCCGTGGCTCCCTCAAGTAAAAAAATTAAGGAGTTTAAAACTCACCAATGGAAGTCTTGGATTTTTCTTAGACCCATCAAAATTTCATGTATCTGTTCGGGCGTATACAACAACAAAAAAAAAAAAATTTGCACTTGTTGCCAAAAAAATAAATAAAATCAGGCCTTGTTGTGGATCCTTCGCAAAGATATAGCTACTCTGTGGGAGTTTTTCTATGGTAGCAACTAAAAAAAATGGCGTGAGAGACTTGGGTTCATTTTTAGCAAAATCAATAGAGTTTTAGACTCTCAAGTTGGTAAAATAATGTTACATTACACTTGCTACAAACCTTTTCAATCCATCAATTGATGGAGTTTTTAACTCCTAAAAAAATTTGGAGTTTCTATCTCCAAAAAACTTGGAATTTCTAACTCCTAAAGAAAACTGGAGCCTTCGACTCCACAAATATTTGAGTAGCTACTGAATAGCTGCCCAAACAAGTCCACTTTTGAGTTCTAAATTCATGTTTGCTCACTGCTAAAAATCTTGGATTCTTTAATTTTGGTTCACAACTTCTCTTGACAAATCTTACTAGTACAGTCCATAAAAAGACTTATTAATGGACAATAACTCGCCTAAATTGACATGGAGTCTAAGACTCCTTTTAAGTGACAATTTAATCATTTAAATCCATCATCATTTTTGGAGTTTTAAACTCCTATAAATTAAATAGTACAAAAAATTAAATTAAAGAGTTTCTAACTCTTTACAAATTTTCAAGAGGTTTAAAACTCAACGATCTTTATAAAAAGAGTCTTGGACTCTTAATAGATTTTTGAGTTTCAAACTCACATAAAATCAATAATCTTACATGAAATTTAATTTTATCAAGTCACATCCTATGTGAATCCAAAAATTCACCCAAATCAAAGTTGTCAAATACAACCTAATTAAATGAGTCATTCACTCATTTAAAAACCCCACTCAAATTCAAAATTATTTTTCGAATTATGTCCGACTTGATTCTATTTTTGAATACGTAGGTAGTCCAGTATCTACATTGAGTACAATCGCATTCCTAAATAAATTTCAAAACCTTTGAACTACGTCCCACTTGATTCCATTTTGGATACGTAGGCAGTCCAACAACTACCCTGGGCACAGTCGTAATTTCAAATCATCTTCAATTAAATTCCTAAATTCGAACTGCATCCGACTTGATTTCATTTTTGGATACGTAGGCAGTTCGATATCTATCCTGGACACAGTCGCATTTATAAATAAAATTCTTTTCATGAACTACGATTAACTTGATTCCCTTTCAAATACGTAGGCAGTCTAGTTAAACTAGGTGCAGTCGTAAGTTCAAATCAATTTCAAATAAATTCTAATTTCTTCCTCATGAACTACGATTGACTTAATTCCCTTTCGAATACGTAAGCAGTCTAGTTAAATTAGGCACAATCACAACTCCTCCAAAATCAAGTGGTCCTTAAACCCAAATCAATTCAAATGGTCATTTATCCATTTTAAACATAATGGACATTTTGTCTATTCAAGATCAATAGGTCATCTACCCTTCGATTTTACCCAAATTTTTTTTTTATCTTCTCGAACTACGAATCGACTTGATCCCAGTAACGGATACGTAGAGTAGCCTAGGCAATTAACCTAGGTCCAACTATCATCACAAATAAAATGTCCTTGTAGTGTAAATGGTAACATGTGATAATTTTTCGTTAGCATCAAAGAGTGTTCTCTTGAAGCAAGAGATTATAATTAACGAATATATACTATTTAGAATGAGTCTAACCTACATTTAATAAAACTCGTATAATTTTTCGTTATATGAATGAAGTCATGTTCGATAAAATATCCAAATTTTTGCCCAACACAGTCCTGATAAAGCTAATGATTTGGGATGATGGCTGATTTGAATCATTCATCTGCAGATCCAACATATTCCGACTACGTAATGAAACTAGAGCCTACATTGGCGTTTGATCACATGGCTTCTGCTTATATCCTTCAGACTACAGCAACCCAGCAAGGGCCATCGTGAGCTCAAGCTCATCCTTTCGCATTTCAATGACTCATCTCACCCTGTATTCTCCCATTGCAGCCAATCCATAGACAACCGGGCTTCCGATCTGCAAACCAAACTAAAATATAAATGACCAAACATGCGCCAATAGACAATATTGAGAAAAAAGGTACATTGCATTACTTCAAATAGTTTTTAATAGTAAGCAAGATTACCAGAATGGCTTGTGCACCTAGAGCCATGGGCGGAGGGAGGTAGGGGCCAGGGTGGGCACGTGCCCCCCCTCAATTTTTTTTTTTAATTAGATATATGTATTATATATTTATACATATATATTATGTGTGCCCCCTCATTTAAATTAGGCCCACATTATTTCTTCAAAATAATTAAACAATTAAGTCCATTTAAAACAAAAAAAATTGAACTGATTATTATCTATTCAAACTTATTAAAAAATTAAATATTTGACCTATCACAATCCACCCAAACCTATTAAAAAACAAAACTTTTAGTCCAATATTAAAAACAAAATTGTTGGCCCAACATTAAAAACAAAACTTTTGGCCCAGTTGACTAAAACCTATCTTATCTTTCCTTTTTTTTTCTCTTTGTATCACCCACTTCCAACTACCCACTATCCAGCCACAAGAAAAAGAGAAGAAACAGAGAAAAACTCAACACACAAGAATCTCAGTTTCTTGAGTTTTTTTGTCCTTCTTTGCACCAACTTATAAAATTATTTTATATATTATATTTACCCCCTAAATTTTTGAAAATTTTAATAATGGTTCTAATCTTTGTTTTTTTTAATAAATTAGTGGACCACTAACCCTCTAAAATAAATATGTTAGTTTTGGATTGAGTCAATGTTTTATTTGTATATTGACGAAAATACAATATTTCTCTTTATCTAACACAATGTTCATTATTTTTTAAGAATGATTTTTAGTTTTCATTTAACATTTTTTTTAGTAATAGTAGTCTATAACCTAATAAAATACAAAAATTAATTTACATTTAATTCATATACAAAAAATTTTAGAAATTTTAAAAATTTTTATATTTTATTGAAATATATAATTAGGTTAAAATGTACTAAAAAAATTATTTTGTGTCTTTTTGTTAAGATTTTGTTTCGACTAAATAAAAATAAAATTTATTATTTCACAATAATTTAGTGTTGATTCTTACTTTTTTTTATTCTTGAACTGAATTTTTTGTATTAATTTTGGCTTAATATTTTTTTATACCAATTATATTTTATCTTTATCATAGATATTCATGGTTCCGCCCCTGACAATTTAAATTTTTTTTGGAAATTTTTATGTTAAATGGACTTCATATATCAAATATAATATAATAAATATAAATATGTTATATAGTGTGATTGGTTAGAAAGAAAAAAATTAGAGTGCATAATTAAAGTGTCCACCCTGAATAAAATTCCTGGCTCCGCCCCTGCCTAGAGCCGAGGCCTTGAAGGTATCTGTTCCCCGCCTCACACCGCCATCAAAGAAAACGGGGATTTTCCCTTGAACAGCATGAACCACCTGAGGCCACATAATTTACAGATACACTTCATTTGTTTCGAACCCAAAAGCTATTGCACCTGGAAAAATGCAGTTTTTTTGAAAGACATGCAGCAATTCACTTGATGCCAAATACTTACAACTAGAGGAAAAGGCTCCCGGTATTGGAAGCATGGACACTTCTAAGGTGTCGTTTGGGTTGGGAATCGGACATGTGTCAGAGATCAAAACTTCTCCAACACTCTTGGACATGTGTCTGGCTTTGGGCAGTATTTTGGTCATGTACATTCATATTAAAAAAGCAGCCCAATATCTGATACACCTTTGGCCATAGCTTGGACACACCAAAAGCCATGTGGCCACTCTTTTTCGACACTTGGAAACCTGATTCACAAAACATGACAGTTGAGACATGACTGTGATATCATGGGAAAAAGTTTGTGTCAAGACTAGTCATAGCGAGTTGAATTTAAAGTTTAGTGAGAAAAAGATATTAATGCACATGAAGTTCATACAAGAGTAGTATGGGAGGATGAGAGAATTAATCATAATCATGTATACTTTCTTGTTCTCATCAATCAAAAGAGTGATTATAAACTATTATGACCCATCAATCAAAATGTTGATGTCAAAGGAATGGGTAGATGATTTATTTATCATGGCTTAATGGTTTTCGCATGTTGTTTGTGTAGCTGTGTATAAATAGGATTTGCCATGTCTTCAAGTCTGAATGTACCATATCCATGTTATCCCACCAAAACTATACATTTACTAGTATGAAAGTGCAGCTCAAATTTCAATGTCATACAAAAAAAAAAAAAAAACTTGATAAACCTAGTTCTAATTAATTGGGTTAGCTTAAGTTCCATATCATGCGGATGTCTTTAATTTAGTAGACAAACTATGCCTAAATAAATAATGATTGGGGTAGAGGTGGATGCGAAGGTTTCAAACAATACAACTGAATCACAGATTCAGCTTATAATCTTCTTTCCCATTTTCCAATCATCTACGTCAATAGACTCTTACATGACAACACACCTTTTTCTATATGCAACTAACTCATAATATAAAATAGGAACAAATTTCTTTGATTAAATGTACGCAATTTAAAATGCTACCACATCTGCATCCAACACCATAAAATCTGAAGAGTACATTGAGTCTCACCTCTTCCAAAGCCGTAATTGTGGCTGGAGCATAATCTAGCTACTGATCTCCATGATGATGCAAAAATCGATGTTGTGCAAGATCAACAGTCAAGAATATAGACTGAGGCAATCAATGAGCAATAAACAGACAATTAATGGTAAAACAGTAGATAAAGAGCTAACACAGAGATTTATAGTGATTTGGTCCGGGTGACCTACTCCACTCTCGTAAATGGCAGTGGTGGCCTGAGACTTCTATTAATGGGTGAAATCCCCGGAAAGAGTATTCTCAAGGAGGATTACAGTGCTTGGAGAGGGAGAGAGGAGTGTGTATAAGGGGAGGTGTAGAGGTTTCAGAGGCGTACCCTCAATGTTGAGAGGACGTACATTATATAATTCGGGTAAGACAGTGAGGCGGTGACGTGAGTAAGAAATCCTCCACTATTTTGGTAAGTGCAATCATTGTAAGTTTAGATCTCCATCCCGACATTCTCTCCCTCGTGCTCCTATTCAATCGGAGGAAGATTTTGAGTTGGACTAGACTTGGTCTTGACTTTGAACTTGATTCAGAGTAGGCTTGAACTTGCATTGGAGTCAAGAGGACGTGGGAAGACAAAGGGGCAGCCTTGGGCGGCGCCTGGGTTGGGTGACCCCTGGGCGGCGCTCTAAGTGCTTGGACGTTGGCCTCTTGGGCGTTGGCCTCTTGGACGTTGGCCTCTTAGACGTCCGCCTCTTGATGCCTTCTTGGATTTCCTTACGATGGATCAGCCTAGCTTCCCCTAGGCTCTGTCCTAAGTACTTGGGCTTCGCAGTTTATTTTAATTGAACCCAATCAAATTCGGGCTCATCAAACAATTCCAAAAATTCCTACTTCCATAGCTTTTATCGCTGCCAAGTGCATGCTAAATACTCAATAAATGTGATTACTTCTAAAAATAAAGTAACTCTCAACTTCTAAGAACATGCAAGGAGACATAATTTCAATGGATGCGCTAAACTACTCGTATTTTCAAAGGGTCCCAGTCTAATTGGGGAAGGTCACATACAAATGAAGATATGCAAAAATCTAAAAGAGTCATGAGGTTACCATCCTCATACCCCCTTGATCAGAATCCGCAAGCTTGTAATGGATTTTAACCATGCTATATCCTGCAAAGTTCCTCAAATTCTAATTAAACCGAAAAGAATGTAAAGCAAATCACTTTAGACCTTAATAACTTCTTGTTAAAAGCATTTAATCCAAAATTAATTGGCTATGAGTTGAGAGGCCCACCAGTAATATACTACTAGTTTGGGAATGGGAGGTGTTACTTTCCCGATGTGAGACAATCTAGCACTCCCCACACGTATATGGGAACTTACAGAAAAGAATTACAAGATAAATTCAGACACATGACAAGTGCACCTATGACATGAACAAATGGGGAATCAATTGCCATCAAATAAATTGAGTCTTTCCCAAACCCTCCCCAAGCCAAACTTCGATACTTTGTTAGAGACATCCAACCTAAAACTGGCTATGAGTGGAGAGGACCAAAAGCCGCATATACAAGAGATGTTATTTGATCAATGTGGAATAAATTCTTAACACTGAAAAAAATTTACTAGAGAACTCATATAAGAGTAAGTGATATCAGGTACTTTTGGTTTATTCTTCTGTCTCGACAACTCTATAAATTAGTGACCCGTGAGTTGTGAGGCGGGTATAGATACTTTACGATATAAGCAGTACAACAGTATACGAGGAGTAGAACGATAATTTAGATATCCTAATTGGTGCTTCCAAGCAAATGAAATGTCAGGTCAAACACCAACACCTTACACGATAGATTTCTGCAAAGCCAGATAATTACAAGGTCCCCAAAAGTAAATTATTACTTCATACCTTCCAACACAAGGAAGCATCCAAAGTCCCTGAGGCAAAAGCTTCAATATTTGAACCCTCACCCTGCAAGAAAATATATATGGAGACATAAACTTCGTCAAGCTTACTATGTGTTTCAACAATGGATAATGGGTGCACAGACTATGATAAGACTCTATGCGAGTCTGCGTGGTTGTATGAATGAATCTGTGGGTTAGAATGAATAGTAGAGTGTGCGTGCAAGATCCTGCACAATGTAAAAAATATTGGGAACAGATCTCTCCCCTGGTGAAACCTTGAGTGAGCCGGTTGGGTGGCCAAACACGCTGCTTAAAACAGCCTGCAAGGGACGGTGGCAACCTGGAACGGCAAAGGAAGATCCTGGGAAAGGAAGATTGTCCTGTATGTGTGAAAGGTTTTCCTGGAATAAAGAGGAACAAGTTAGAAGGGTGCCGGAGTGTGTTCCGGCGTATCCCCTCCGACGGTCTAGTCAGTCTTTGAATGAGAGAGAGGAAGAAGAAAACACTGAGAAAATCTGTATTGTAGTAGAGAGTTCGTGATTGCATACCCGCTTTGCCTTTTGGGAGGAGTATTTATACCTTAAAAGCTCATGATTGCTGTCAGTGCGGTCAGTAGATGATCATCAGGCACAGGTAGCGTGTGTATTGATTTGATGAGGAATGTCTTCTCTAATTGACTGCTCGGGGTCCCGAGCAATCAATGCTGAGTCGTCGGGACGCCGACGGTACAATATGCTCCTTTCGGGAAGGATGCAATAAATGCTCTGTGATAGGAGCATTTATTGCCTTTCATATCCGAACCTTACCGCATTGAATGCGGTCTCGTCAACAGAAGGGTGCAATTAATTGTTTGCTTTCCCAAGCCATGTGTCAGTAACGGCGTGCAGTTTGTCTGTCTTTGATGTGACATCATTTGCCACGCGTCCATCCCTCACTGGCTGTGATTGCTGTATTCCGGTATGTTCTGACATTACTTGTGTAAGACGAGGTCATGATGAATAGTCTAGACTGGCATAGGCTGATGGTCCGTACGTCAGTAGCTTTGTCCTGGAGTAGAGGAAGCGTCCAGGACGGAGTAACTCTCGGCACCGAGAAAAGGCTCACCTCGGGGACCGAGAGTGGTATGTTTCCGGGGTACATGGGTGACCGAGGACACGTGTTGTTGTATATTACACCGAATGCATGATCCTATACGAGAGGTATCCCGGGGGGGAGGACACTTGTTGCCGATGGTGCTTAAATCCAAGCAACACTGTTCCAAGACACCCCGAGGACACGTGTCTTCATCATAGGGCTTTTTCAGAAGAGTCCCATCAACTGCCCCCCAGCCTTCGATCTTCTGACACCGAGGACACGCGTTGGAAGGGGACGAAGGGTTTCCCAACTGCCATCCGTCCTTCATTATGGCCTCGAGCCGCTTTCCCCGGCTTGGGATGTCGCGCGCATTAAATGCGCCGTTTCGGTTCTCCCGCCTAATGATGAAAATTTCCCCCTATATAAAGGGGGTTCTTCTCTGGTTTCCATCGTTTTGCCATTTCGATCTTCTGTCCAGAGTACGCCTTTCTTGATCTTTCGCCGGAGTTCCTGTCTCTTCTGCCATCGTCGACTGCTCTTTCTCTCAAAATCACAGAGCCAGCAAACCCATTGTTGATTCCTGGACTTTCTGGTGGGAGTCGTTTTAAAGTTTTTCCTGAAAAACTCCATTTTTGACGTTTCGGGTGAGTTTGACAACCTTCTTTTTTATCGTCCTCCTAGCCTTTTTGTTTTCCGATTGAACGGTGGTGTCATCCGGTCGGCACGTCTTGATTTAAACCCTCGGGGAACTTCCTCGGGTTTTCAAGAGTAAACATCTTTTTCTTCCTTTTCTTTTAGAGATGCCTCGTCGTCGCCCTGCTCCTGAGAATCCACCGGCTGGTCCCTCGGGGTCAGGGAAATACAAGGTGAAAGGCGAGGAGCAGATCGATAGGTTTAGGGTCAAGTACGGCATTCCCCCGTGCGTAGACGTAGTGGATTTCAACCCATCGGTACACTCATCTATCCTCGGGGCCGAGGACGCCATGCCCTTCTATACCAAGGCTATCATAGAGGGTGGAATTAGGTTTCCTTTACCCCCCCTGCTTCTTCAGTTCCTGTCTCGCTTTCGCCTCTTCCCCGGGCAATGCTGCCTTAATGTATTTCGAATAATCATGGGGGTCTTAGAGCTCAATAGGCGCCTCGGGGTGAATATTGGGCTCAATGATCTCCTTTTCTGTTATTCCCTCCTTAGGGTCATGCCTCACCAACACTTCTACCTCAAAGCCAGGGACCCTTCCATGTACCTTGTGACCCATCTTCCTGACTCGGACAAGGGGTACAAGGACGACATCCTAATCTTCAAGGGATCTTGGCAGAGAGGTGTTGGTCCCGAGTACAATCACTTATTATGCCCTCTGGGATGGAGAACGGCAAGTACGTCGGTTCCTTCGGGTTCTTTGTTTGTTTCTCGGGACTTCTCATGTTTATGATAATCTTTTTTGTTGTGCAGATATTCCTTCCCGGGAAACAGCTCCTCCTCCTCGGTCGCTGGTGAACTTTGCCGACCTGATCACTGTTTGGAGTTTCACGGGCGACAACGGGTTTGGCCGTGCTGCTCACATCCTGCTGAACTATACCCCCGGGTATAAGAAGTTTTCACAGCTTCCTCAACCTTTCGAGCCTTCGCAGTGGTCAGAGCTCTTCGATCAGGCGGCGAGGCTAGAGGTCGAGGAGAACTTGGAGGAAGACCCGGATCGGGCTTCAGAGGGGGAGGTCGAGGGAGTTGCTGAAGAGGTCGGGGTCAGAGAGGACGTTGCTCCTTCAGACGCCGAGGTGGGGACTCCGGGAGGAGACTTGTGGCCTGACTTTCAAATCCTTCAATCTTTGGACGCCGAGGACGCGCTTGAAGTCGCGATGTCAAATACTCCTCGTATCGACCTCGGGTTCTTGAGGCAGAGGCAGGCCCTTGCAGCCGGGAGAGGTCGAGGAACGACCGGCGACGTCTCCTCAGCGGGGACCAGTTCTGCCCCATCATCAAGGGTTCCTGATCGGGGTCAGGTGCGAGACCGGGACCCTCAGGTGGAGGAGGAGAGGAGGGTGAAGCATCGGCACGATGGCCTTAGCCGAGGACCCAGGGCGCCTCCCGCTCAGCAGCAAAGCGAGAGGGGCCGTGGGTTACCCCCTGCTCCCACACAACAGCAGCAGCAGCAACGGCCTCATCAACAGCAACCACAGCAGCAGACTATCCCTCCCTTCCGTCTACAGTGGAGGCTGCGGAGTGGAATCCCCGAGCCACTGATCACATGAGCCGAGTGATCAGGGTCGATGATTCCCTCCTGCAGGATCCTCATGTCGCCCATGCAGTGAGTGAGACACTGCATTTTGAGGCCGACATGGCGGCTCATAGGGGTCGATCAACAAACGTGTTGTTCCGCTCCATGATCCAGAATTCCCTGGTGGTGAGTTTATTTTTGCTTTGGTCCTTTCATTCCTGCTTTCCCTTTCTGTGACTTAACATGTTTTCCTTCCTTTGTAGGCTACCCAGCAGATTTCTATCATTGCTGCTCGGTACCACGCGTCCAGGATGGACCTCCAGAGGGCCCGGGATCAGAAGGCGGAGGCGGAAGCGGCCCTTGCTCGGGCAACGGAAGACGTTGCTGCCAGGGATTCTACCCTGGTGGGGCAGGCTGTCCAAATAGAGCAGCTCCTCAAGGACGCTGAATTGGCCAAGGTGGGCGCTGAAAAGCTAAGTGCCGCACTTGCCGATGCTGAGAGGAGGATTACTGAGCAAACGCAGCGGCTCTCTGCTGCGGAGGAGAGGGCAGTGGGCTCCGAGGAAAGCTGTCTGGCCCTTACCCAGGAGCTAGACAGGATCAGGGCCGAGGAGTTGAACCGGAAGTCGGAGGAACAACTCTTGGAGGAGTTTGCCGATGACGTCCTCCCCGCTCTCGAAGAAAACAGTAAAGAATTCTTCAAGAAAGGGTGGGACGAGGCACTCCAGGCTGCTGGAGTCCCATCAGACTCCCCTCTCTTCCAAGTGCACAAGTATGTGCCCTCGGCAGAGATGACACAGGCAGATGCACAGGTTGCAGCGAGGATGAAGCCCCTATGCCGATGCAGACCTCGGCTGATGCTCCTGAGGCGGTGATAGTGGACTTGTCCGAGGACGCTCCGTCGGACCATGCTCCTGAACCTCAAGCTGCTCAAACTGTTCAAGCTGTTCCCGCTGCCGAAGTTCTTCTCCTGCCCGCTCCAGAAGCTTCTCAACCATTTATCGCTGACTCGCCCTCGGCCGAAGTTCTGGAGGTGCCTGGAGCCCGATGAAGCTGCTTCTCTTTTTTTTTTTGATTGTACCCTTCTGCTTTCCTTTTGTAGCCTTCGGGGACGCAAAGCCCCTATTTTTGGAAATAAATAACAAGTCTTTTCTTTCCTTCTTCTGTGTACAGTAGTGTTTTGCTTTTCTTTACTTCTGTGTAGAATAAATCATAAGTGTTTTTGAACTGTCTTCGGGGTGCTGGCCCGTTCCGGAGGCAAGATCTTGTATCTACTCTGGGGACTGGAGTGCTTGTGTATTGTTCCCAGGACCATGTTCTTTATGGATGCTTGTTCCTGCATTTGCTTCGGGGACGAGAGTCCTTGAACTCTGTCCCCGGGGCCATACCCTTGCAGGAGGCTTGCTCCTGTATGTACTTCGGGGACGAGTCCTTGAACTCTGTCCCCAGGGCCATACCCTTGCAGGAGGCTTGCTCCTGTATGTACTTCGGGGACGAGAGTCCTTGAACTCTGTCCCCAGGGCCATACCCTTGCAGGAGGCTTGCTCCTGTATGTACTTCGGGGACGAGAGTCCTTGAACTCTGTCCCCAGGGCCATACCCTTGCAGGAGGCTTGCTCCTGTATGTACTTCGGGGACGAGAGTCCTTGAACTCTGTCCCCAGGGCCATACCCTTGCAGGAGGCTTGCTCCTGTATGTACTTCGGGGACGAGAGTCCTTGAACTCTGTCCCCAGGGCCATACCCTTTGTCTTTTGTTTGGCGAGCTCTTGAGTGAGAGAGTACTTCAAAAGTAATACTTCTTTAAATTCATAACATTTCATGGTCGTATTACAAGTCTTCCGCTCATATCCTCTAATCCGTACGATCCGGCGCCCCCGATTGATATCACTTTGTAAGGCCCTTCCCAGTTAGGTCTCATCTTTCCCTCTGCTGGATCCCGGGTATTGGCCGTTACCCTTCTGAGGACCAGGTCGCCTATCCGGAATTCTCGAGCCTTGACCCTCCTGTTGTATAGTTGGGAGATCTTCTCTTGATGCTTGGTTATCCTCAAGGCGGTTTCCTCCCTTCTTTCTTCCAGTAGGTCCAGATCCAATCCCAGTTGATGATCATTTCCCCCTTCATCGAAAGCTTGGGTCCTTATGGTCGGGAGCCCTACTTCGAGGGGTATGATTGCCTCCATCCCGTATGCCAGGGAGTAGGGGGTTTCGCCTGTCGATGACCGAGGGGTTGTCCTGTACACCCATAAAATATTTAACAGCTCTTCCGCCCACTTTCCCTTGGCTCTCTCCAACCTCTTCTTGATCCCATTGATAATTGTCTTGTTGGTGGCCTCCGCCTGCCCATTGGCTTGAGGGTATGCAGGGGTGGAGTAGAAGTTACGGATCCCGAGATGCTCACAGAAAGACTTGAAGCGCCCGCCAGTGAACTGGGTCCCGTTATTCGATACCAGTGCTCGAGGAATCCCAAATCTGACGACTATGTTCTCCCAGACGAACTTTTTGGCGTCTATGTCTCGGATGTGACTCAATGGCTCCGCCTCCACCCACTTGGTGAAGTAATCTGTGGCCACGATGAGGAACTTTTTATTTCCCGGAGCTTTAGGCAGAGGTCCAACCAAATCGAGCCCCCATTGGGCGAATGGCCAAGGGCTGGTGAGGGGGTGTAAGTCCCCCGCAGGTTGCCTGATCGTAAGGGAGAACCTCTGGCACTGGTCGCATTTCTGGACATATGCCCGCGCATCCCTTTGCATTCGCGGCCACCAATAACCCTGAGACATAATGCGGTGCGCCATTGATCGCCCCCCAGAGTGCCCCCCACATATTCCTTCATGCACCTCATATAGGAGGTCTTGCACCTGATCTTCTTGGACGCATAGCAAGTAAGGCCCTGAGAAAGACCTCCGGTAAAGCTTTTGATCCGAAGAGACCCAAAATCTTGGAGTTTTGAGCCTTATCTTTCTAGCTTCCTTTGGACACACCGGGAGATCTCCCGTTGTTAGGAACTTGACAAAGGGATCAATCCAACTGAGCGGCTTAGGCGCGTCCTGGATGACCATCGCCCCGAGAGTATGGTCTATGTAGGATGTGGGAAGATACTCAATGGTGATCCTGCGCGACTGGGAGGAGTCCACTGCCGAGGCTAGACAAGCCAGGGCATCGGCGTGTGTGTTTCTGTCGCGGTATACCTGCTTGATTTCAAATCGGGCGAACCTTCGGATTAGGGTCGTTGCCTGGTGATGGTACGCCTTCATCCTGGGGTCCCTCGTTTCGAATTCTCCATTGATTTGATTGACCACCAGCATAGAATCGCAATGCACGATTAAATTGGTAACCCCTGTTGCCTCAGCTAACTGAAGTCCTGAGATGAGTGCCTCATATTCAGCTTCGTTATTCGATGCCTTGAATCCCATCCGGATGGCCTGCTCCGCGACAATCCCATCTGGAGAGGTCAGCAAGACACCGATCCCAGATCCCTTGCTATTTGACGAACCGTCCACACACAACAGCCATGGCGATCCTTCAACATTTGTTGGAGACGCCAAGTTGGGAGGAGGCGGTCCTTCTAGAACAGGATGCTCCCCCGAAAACTCAGCTATGAAGTCTGCCAGTATTTGTCCTTTTATTGCAGTTCGGGGTTTGAAATGAATGTCGTGCTCTCCCAACTCTACTGCCCATTTGGAGATCCTTCCGGAGAGTTCAGCTTTCCTCAAAATTGCCTTCAAGGGCTGATCAGTTAGGACAGTGATTGGGTGCGCCTGGAAGTAATGCCGCAGTTTCCTCGCAGTGGTGACCAAGGACAGAGCCAGTTTCTCTAGGGGCAGATATCTTGTCTCTGCGTCCAGGAGCGCCTTGCTGATGTAGTAAATCGGCTTCTGTCTGGTGCTCTCATGCTCACGGATAAGTACTCCGCTTACGCAAACTCTGAAACTGCCAAGTACAGGAACATCATCTCCCCCTGGATGGGGACGGACAGGGTTGGAAGAGTCCTTAGGTATTCTTTGATCCCAGCCAGGGCGTCTTCGCACCCCTGGCTCCACATATTTCTCCCAGCACTCTTGATTGCTCCAAAGAAGGGTTTGCATTTATCCGAGGAGCGTGAGACGAAACGGTTAAGCGCAGCCAGCATCCCCGTGAGTTTCTGGACTTCTCGGACGGTGCGAGGGCTTCGGATGTCCAGGATTGCTTTAATCTGATCCGGGTTGGCTTCGATTCCTCGCTGACTAACCAGATACCCGAGGAATTTTCCTGACTCCACTCCGAAGACGCACTTCGCTGCATTCAGCTTCAGCCCATACTCCCTGAGGGTGGAGAAGGTATCCGCCAAGTCTGTAAGATGATCACAACTCCGTTTGCTCTTTACCAGCATGTCGTCTATGTAGACCTCCATGGTGTTGCCGATCTGCTTCTTGAACATCCGATTCATCAGTCTTTGGTATGTTGCCCCGGCGTTCTTCAGTCCAAACGGCATCACTTTGTAACAATAAACTCCCTTCGGAGTGATAAATGCCGTTTTTCTCCTGATCCGGGGCATAGAGAGGGATCTGATGATATCCTGCTCGGGCATCCAGGAAGTCCATTCGTTCATACCCGGCTGTGGCATCTACTAGCTGGTCCACCTTGGCAGGGGGTAGTCATCCTTTGGACATGCTTTGTTTAGATCTGTAAATCTACGCAGACACGCCATTTCCCCCCTTTCTTCTTTGCGCATACTGTATTGGACAGCCATTCTGGGAACTGTATCTCTCGAATGGCATCGGCTCTCAGGAGTTTGTCTATTTCCTCATTGACCGCGGGTGTGATGCGGGGCCATACGTCGTGGCCTCTGCTTTACTGGCTTGTGCGACGGGTCAACATGCAGCCTGTGAGTGATTATCTCAGGGTCTACTCCTGTCATTTCCATTTCGTTCCAGGCGAACACGTCTGTATTTCCCTTAAGAACCTGATCATCTCCTCCTGTTCGGCTGCGGGCATCGAGGTCCCAACTAGGAAATACTTCTCTTCTTCTCCTTCAACCAAGGGCACCTTCCGGAGGTCTTCAACCGATCGTTCAGCTGGGTCTACCCGGGGGTCATCCATCCCCGGACGCCCGGACTGTAATTGCTATTTTCCATGATCTCTTCCGGTGCTCGCCCCTTCTCCTGGCTGGACGCCCCGGCTCGGACGGCCGAATAAAAACAGTTCTTCGCAGACGCTTGGTCCCCCCGGATCTCCATGATCCCTCTGGCGTGGCGAATTTAACTTCTGGTGGAGAGTGGAGTGCACCGCTCCCAACGCGTGCAGCCATGTTCGCCCCATAATCACGTTGTAGGGGGAGTCCGTGTCGATCACAACAAACTCTGTGTCGATGACGAAGGGCCAGTGGCGACCGGTAATGTGATTTTCCCCACGGGCAAGGCGAAAGAGCCGTTGAACCCGATGAGGGGTGTCCTGATTTTGGTTAGGTCTTTGGGGCCAAAGCCCATCCGCTTCAAAGTCTCGAAGTACATCACCTCCGAGGAGCTCCCTGAATCTATCAAAATTCTCTTGACATCGAATTTCCCTATCTTTAGGGTCAAGACAAGGGCGTCGTTATGAGGAATCACCACGCCTGTCAAATCCGCGTCAGAGAACGTAATGCCAAGCTCACCCATCCTGGCCCTTTTACTTGATGGCCCCACATCTCCCTCGGCTACCTTTCTTGTAAAAGCTACCCTCTTGAGGTCGGATTCGAGCTCTTTGGACGTGGGGCGCTCCAGCGGACATACATGGATGACGTCTATGACGTTGTCCGGTTCCCCGGTCGGGGCAAGGGCTCGTTTCTCTTCTGGCCTAGGCTCTATGTATTCTTTCAAATGTCCGTCTCGGACCAAGCTTTCCAAGAATGACTTGAACACCCTGCAGCTCTCGGTGCGATGCCCGACATCCCGGTGATATGAACACCTAATTTTTTGATCACGGGTGGAGGGGTCGCTCTGCATCCTGGGCGGTCATTTGAAGAACGGCTCGTGTTTGATTTTATGGAGCAACCTGAAGATGGGTTCCTTGAAGACGGTGTGAACTCCTCTGGACGAACCCCCTGGGTGGGGTAGCAATCCCTTTCGGGGAATATCTTCGCGCTCTTTCTCCTTTCTCTTGGATTGGAGGGTTCGGCCTTTGCTGCTTCCCATCTCGTCCTCGACCCTTGAGTACTTGTTGATCCGGGCCATCAGTTCCCCCATATCCGAGGGAGTCTTCTTGGTCAGGGATCGGTACAGGTCCGTGTCCCTCGCCAAGCCGAGCCGGAAAGAAGCTGCTGCCATGACCTCCGAGCATCCCTCGACCTCATTGACCTCTTCCCAGTATCGGATGGCGTACTGGTGAAGAGTCTCGGATTCCCTCCGTCTGAGGGTCAACAACGATCCAATGTCCTTGGGGCGCTTACTCCCCGTGATGAATCGGGTTAGGAACTGCCTTGTCAATTCTTTCCAGGACCCAATACTGTCTGGGGGAAGCGTCTCGAACCACCTCATCGCAGAGTCCCCCAAGCTCATAGGGAACACCCGGCATAGAAACCGTTGGTCCGAATGATAGAGGGACATCATCTGCTTATATTGTCTGATATGGGCTTCGGGATCGGATCGCCCATCATAGGTTTTGAACCGTGGCACGACGAACTTTCTTGAGACATCCATCTCACTAATTTCCCTCGTGAAGGGTGTTTGCATGACTTCGTCCTCGGCCTCGTCCTGGACAGTCTTACCCTTTCTTCTGGAGTCTAATCGGGCTCTGAGATCTACTTCTTCCCTTACGGGATGCCTCCTGAAGTCCCTGGGTTCATCGGTAAGCCCCTCGTTTCCTGGGCGTCGTGTAGATTGGGTTGAATCCTCCTCGGATTCATCTCCCTTCCTCCGTCTGGACAAACCTCGCCGGAGGTCGTCCAGGGCCAATGGCCTCGCTTTCCTGGAATGGTTGTCAAGATGGCATTCGCCGGCTCTGGGTCGCTTCGGGGCCCTGGAGCTTTCTGCTTTGCGATCTAGGTGGTTTCTTAGATCCTTCGTCTCCGCCCCATGGACGGGGAGTCCTCGGGAAAGGAATGAATCCCTCGACCCTCCGCCTGAGGCGGCAAACTCGTCAAGCCGGCTAAGGACGTTTACATTGTCCTTCTCCAGCTGACGTAATCTCTCGCCAAATTTCTCTTCAATCACCTCTGCCAGCTGACGGGCCAAGGGGGCTGACCCTCCTGACCTGATCCCCATACTGGTTTGAGGGGTTACCCCCTTGACCGAGTAGAGGCACTTTTAATCGTACTGGTGCGATCCCTCCCTTCGTGATGGCAGGGAGCTTGTAACTCGAGACTCCTTTGGTGGGGTCCTTTCCCTCTTTGTCGAGTGTTCACCATGGTCACTGTTCTTTATAGAGAGAAAACAAGGAAAACTAGTCGTTTCCCACAGACGGCGCCAGATTGTGCGTGCAAGATCCTGCACAATGTAAAAAATATTGGGAACAGATCTCTCCCCTGGTGAAACCTTGAGTGAGCCGATTGGGTGGCTAAACACGCTGCTTAAAACAGCCTGCAAGGGACGGTGGCAACCTGGAACGGCAAAGGAAGATCCTGGGAAAGGAAGATTGTCCTGTATGTGTGAAAGGTTTTCCTGGAATAAAGAGAAACAAGTTAGAAGGGTGCCGGAGTGTGTTCCGGCGTATCCCCTCCGACGGTCTAGTCAGTCTTTGAATGAGAGAGAGGAAGAAGAAAACACTGAGAAAATCTGTATTGTAGTAGAGAGTTCGTGATTGCATACCCGCTTTGCCTTTTGGGAGGAGTATTTATACCTTAAAAGCTCATGATTGCTGTCAGTAGATGATCATCAGGCACAGGTAGCGTGTGTATTGATTTGATGAGGAATGTCTTCTCTAATTGACTGCTCGGGGTCCCGAGCAATCAATGCTGAGTCGTCGGGACGCCGACGGTACAATATGCTCCTTTCGGGAAGGATGCAATAAATGCTCTGTGATAGGAGCATTTATTGCCTTTCATATCCGAACCTTACCGCATTGAATGCGGTCTCGTCAACAGAAGGGTGCAATTAATTGTTTGCTTTCCCAAGCCATGTGTCAGTAACGGCGTGCAGTTTGTCTGTCTTTGATGTGACATCATTTGCCACGCGTCCATCCCTCACTGGCTGTGATTACTGTATTCCGGTATGTTCTGACATTACTTGTGTAAGACGAGGTCATGATGAATAGTCTAGACTGGCATAGGCTGATGGTCCGTACGTCAGTAGCTTTGTCCTGGAGTAGAGGAAGCGACCAGGACGGAGTAACTCTCGGCACCGAGAAAAGGCTCACCTCGGGGACCGAGAGTGGTATGTTTCCGGGGTACATGGGTGACCGAGGACACGTGTTGTTGTATATTACACCGAATGCATGATCCTATACGAGAGGTATCCCGGGGGGGGAGGACACTTGTTGCCGATGGTGCTTAAATCCAAGCAACACTGTTCCAAGACACCCCGAGGACACGTGTCTTCATCATAGGGCTTTTTCAAAAGAGTCCCATCAGCTCGCTAGTGGGTACCTCCTCCTTTGAGTGCAAGGGCTTATATGCGAGGGGGGAAGACGACTCTCTTCCGATGTGGGATTGCCTTAGGAAAGGGTCCTATTGGCGAAGAGAGGTAAAGACTACTGGGGGGTCGCCCGCGTGGGTTAACCCAGGTCAAGCCGAAATCCTGAGTGGAGGGTTCTACCCCTTACAAAAAGGCGCCTTTTTGTAAGGGGTAAAACTCTCCACTCAGGATTTCGGCTTGACCTGGGTTAACCCACGCGGGCGACCCCCCAGTAGCCTTTACCTCTCTTCGCCAATAGGACCCTTTCCTAAGGCAATCCCATATCGGAAGAGAGTCGTCTTCCCCCCTCGCATATAAGCCCTTGCACTCAAAGGAGGAGGTACCCACTAGGCACCTGATCAGGTCGCTAGTGGGTACCTCCTCCTTTGAGTGCAAGGGCTTATATGCAAGGGGGGAAGACGACTCTCTTCCGATGTGGGATTGCCTTAGGAAAGGGTCCTATTGGCGAAGAGAGGTAAAGGCTACTGGGGGGTCGCCCGCGTGGGTTAACCCAGGTCAAGCCGAAATCCTGAGTGGAGGGTTCTACCCCTTACATAGAGTAACTTTTCTTTGGGTTGCAACAATAAAAACTTTATATAGGAATGTTCCCTTTTACATTTAATAAGCCAAGTAAGATGTACATTTTTTGAAAGCTTAGGCATTTATGTAAGAATTCACATAACAAACTCATCCGCATGGAAAAAGCAAAACGACCGTAAGTATTACACGTGGTTAATGCAGGAATTTGGAAGAGATAAGAAAGGAGTAGAAAGAGTTAAATGTAAACAACCCAAACTGCGTTATTGGTCCAGAGAACCTGAACCTGAATTTTCAACTCATTATGATGGATCACGCAAGTTAGACAAGGGACTGAGACCAGCTCCACCTCCCTGTCCTTAACTTGGATGGCCATCTAGCACAATTTGTCTACTCGAAGCAGGCTTGTTTCTTAAGGTATTATCGCCAGGGGGTCTTATCTTTTTTTGTAGAATGGAAATGTAATCACAAAAGCACATCACCTTCAATTGTCGACTAACAAATGTGAAGATTCAAATTGATGGTTCAAAGCATCAGCTAATACCGATACAAGTCGGCCGAGTCGTATCTGACTCAACACCTTCCGAGACGACACTATTACACGATACGTATAAATCCGAGTTTCGCACGTCTAGGCAAAGTCGTCCGAATTATACCCGAATCAATCTCAAGTCACAGAGTTATCGTCATCGATTCGGCCGCTATAGTTTCTCGACGCCGCAATATGACATGAATCTTTTTGTCATTTTCAAAATTTTCTTTTAGGTCGTATCGCCCGGTACCACACCGCGACCGATGTGTCTCAGAGCTCTTCGAGTCGATGGCCGATACTGCAACCTTGACCATGGTCGAGCTGCTGGAACCAGCTGGAGTAAGGGTGAGAAGTCTTGTCCTTTGGATCAGCTAATATTGTGGTTGACTGGATCTGTTAAAGAAAAATGGTTTCAACACTTGCTTCAAAGAATAAAACTGGCTATGCTGGTATACAAATATGCTTGTTTTCGAGATATTGTCACAATAAATTCTCCCCAATGCACGATAAAATAGGGATAATAGATGTAACTTACTGCTCACAGAGTTTCCCAGATAGGTTAGCTGCCAGGAAAAGCAGTATTGGCCAGTTTCTACGCCAGAAGGCTGCATTTAAAATCGTGTTGCTGGTCAGCGATGAATCCATTTCCACTCATTCTTGGCACTGTTCTTTGATGGGAGCACAGTCATGTATTTACTGTTCCCATGCTTTTGTGCATGTAATGCTGGGGTCATAGTCATGCTAGTTGAAAGTTCATTGATTGTATGCTCACAAGTTTGCTGGTTACTTTTAAGTGTTATTGGATTGTTGATTATTCTTCCGAGTGGTTTGTTAGGAAGCGTGTATATTGAGGCATGGATCCTGGGTATGACCCTTCTTATTTGGTACGGTTGGACTACTATTGTCTTGTCTTTTTCTTGTAATTAATGATCTCTATCTTTACTGAGGAAAATTAAGAGACAGAGGAAGGCATAATGCTTGTCTGCCCCAGTGCCTTGTATATAGAGTAGATCATTTGTTGTTTGTAAGTATATTTTAACACTAACATTAGGAATAGAAATATAGAATTATTTCACTCACAGTGACAACTTCAGTTGACAAGAGACCTTCGAAATTCTTCAGCTGAGGTGCAATCATTCTGCAAAGTGATTCAGTTATATCACAAATGATGCAAGGGTTTTTTTGGACAAAATGAAAAGGAAGGAGTGGTAGGGGTCTTAAAACCATAAACACTAGATAGCAGTGGTTTTCCCAAAATTAGATAAATGATATATTGACAATGGCAAGGATTCAATATCCCGTTTATGGGAATAAATATAACATAAAACACAGGGATATAAAGTTTCACTTGTTCTTGATGTCTGCCTCCCTTCGACCAAGTCTAGGAGTATCAGCAGTAAGAATAATAGCTTTGAATCCATTCTTTTCGGCTCTGTGTACCATCAGAGCTGACACATCACGTATTTTGTATACCTATTAAGTATTGACAGAGGTACCAAATTAAGAAGTCAGCTCCCAAAAATAGATTCAGAGATAAACATATCAATCAACCAGTGCTGCTTGAGAAAATTGGATCAATGAAAAAGTTAAAACTATGAGAGCTCAAGAGAAAATGGAATACATATAACTGAAAGAAGCGAATAGAATTGCAGCTGCAAGCAACCTCCTCCACGGTGCAGGTAGACATAAAGGACAACGCCTGCAATAAGAAAATCACAGAATTTAAGCACGCAAATCAAACAAACTAGCTTGACTTTAAATAGAAGTACCATTATGGTCTCGCATGCAGCTGCTGCTCTGGCTGTTGCAACCTCCCCTGGAATAAATATAATCCACAGCAGGAATCAAAACTACACATCAAATTCAGTCAAAAATGTTCATAATAGAAAGTACACCTTCAGGGAGTGCCAACTTATGCCTTCCAGTTGGAGCAATCGTGATGGGCGCTGAAGTATTGTACCCCAATATTGTAGTCGACATATCTATCCTCCTAACATCTACAAGAATTCTTGGCTGAATACTGAGATGATAGAAAAGTGAAGTTAAAGTAGTGTACCCTGCTCCCTAGTTAAATTGGTAGGTATCACACCTTACATGATTCTATGAAATGCTTCCACATTTTCCTTAAGCGTGTGTTGGTCCTCAGCACCTCCGCGAAAGTAGTCATAGTACATCTTTGGAAGGGCCTGCCTTGCCAGTTCTTGAAACTCATTCACATTGACCAGTTCAGCTGCCATTAACCTGCAGATGTGCAACTAATTAATGACCATGTCAACTTTCCAGTAATTCTTACGATGGTGCAATTACATGAATTTCAATCACCTTGCATAGACATAAGCTTGATCTTCAAAATTGACAGGGAACAAGCTAATAAAGTTTAAAATGACATTTTCTCGTCCTAAAAATGAATTCCAAATGATGCCATCCATTCCTAAGTTAAGTTGAAACATAGACAATTCTTGTAAGTCCTTGAACAACACAATTACCACATTAGACCGCTATATACTGCTAAATCAGAACAAACATATGTAATTGTTGATTAAGTTAAATCTTAGAATGAAAATAGATCATTCACTCCTGATCATCCATCAACAAACAAAGGTATGTGCTGATTAAGTAATATCTTAGTGAGCTTATAGATTATCCTCTTCTGACCATCTATCCATAAACTGTGTGTTGTGATCGTGCAGCAATTATGGTGAATAGTAAGGAATCAAACAATTAAGAAAGTAGGAGAAAATAACACACAGAAATTTACGTGGTTCGGCATTGTGCCTACATCCACGAGAGCGAGCGGCCGTTCTTTTCCATAATTGAAGTAGGGTTACATCTTAAGTATTTATATAACTCTAATATGGACGTATTTACAAAAATACCCCTGTACCGTACCGCCCAACTAATCAGCGTCCCCTTTATATAAATCCCATAAGGCAGATGCCGTTGCGGGCTCCACTTGCTCCCACATCTGCCTTCTTGCCATTATGCACACAGCAAATATGAGCTACACATACTCTAACAAAATCCACCTTGGCAAATATTCACCCCTTAGAAGAAAAAAAGAGGACATGTATTCGAGAACTCCACCGGGGACGCTGAGTTGAGGCATCTCCCATCTAGCAACTAGAGACATTAATCAAGTCCAAGCAGTGCTTGAACTTGTCTGTAGTAACAGGCTTTGTCAACATGTTTGCTGCATTCTCAGAAGTGTGAACTTTCTCAAGTAATAGTTCACCAGAAGAAACCAGTTCCTTGATCTTATGAAACCTCACATCTATATGTTTGGTCCTCGCATGATACACCTAGTTCTTTGCCAAATAAATGGCACTCTGACTGTCACAATGCAATTGAACTCCACCTTGCTGGGCACCTAGCTCCTTGACTAAACCTGTAAGCCACAAAGCCTCTTTGGCAGCCTCAGTTACTGCCATATACTCTGACTCAGTAGTAGATAGTGCAATTATAGGCTGCACCATGGACTTCCAACAAATAGGTCCTCCCACAAGAGTAAACACATAACCTGTGGTAGACCTCCTGTCATCCAAGTCCCCTGCATAGTCTGTATCCACATATCCCATAACTGAAGGGTCACTCTATTGTCTGCTAAACCTGATGCTATAGTCTGTAGTGCCTCTCAAGTATCTGAAAATCCACTTGACTGCATCCCAATGCTGTCGACTCGGATTTGAAAGAAACTTGCTAACCACGCTGACAGCTTGTGCCAAATCTGGTCTTGTACAAACCATAGCATACATCAAACACCCCACTGCACTAGCATATTGGACCTTTGACATGTCATGAACTTCATCATCTGTCTTCGGGCACTGAGCGGTAGACAATCTGAAATGATTCGCCAAAGGTGTACTTACTGATTTTGCATAACTCATGCTAAATCTGTCCAACACCTTCTCAACATAGCTATGCTGAGATAGCCATAATCTCCTGGAAGCTCTGTCCCTGCAAATCTCCATCCCAAGAATCTTCTTGGCTGCACCCAAATCCTTCATGTCAAATTCTCTACTCAACAAAGTCTTCAACTTGTTGACCTCACTCATACTCTTGGCAGCAATCAACATATCATCCACATAAAGTAACAGAAAAATAAATGAATCATCTTCAAGCCTTTTTACATAGACACAACAATCATACTCACACCTTTTGTAGCCAATTCGGATCATGTAAGAGTCAAATCGTTTGTACCACTGCCTCGGAGACTGCTTCAGCCCATAAAGTGATTTCTTCAAATTACAGACCAAATGTTCCTCTCCAGGGAGACTGAACCCTTCTGGTTGTACCATGTAAATCCGTTCCTCCAAGTCGCCATGAAGGAAAGTTGTCTTTACATCCATCTGCTCCAACTGCATATTTGAATGTGCTACTAGTGCCAACACTGTCCTGATGGAAGTGTGTCTGACCACGGGGGAGAAGATCTCATCATAGTCAACCCCTTTTCTCTGTGAGTAACCCTTTGCTACTAGACGAGCCTTGAATTTTTCTCCCTCATTTTCTGATATTGTTTCTTTCTTCTTATACACCCATTTGCACCCTATTGCTCTCTTCCCCTCGAGAAGTTCCACCAACTCCCACGTCTGGTTCTTATGCAGAGACTCCATCTCCTCCACCATAGCACCCATCCATCTACTTTTCTCTTGGCTTTGTACTGCCTCCTGAAAAGTTGTAGGATCCCCGCTACTAGTAATAAACGCATAAGAAACCAAATCTTCAAAACCATACCTGGTAGGTGGCTTGATATTGCGTTTGGGCCTGTCTGTGGCTATACTATGATGTTGTTGATCACCTGAGATAGAACGCTCTACATGCTGAGCATCCTCTTCTCTACCATGATTCTCTAGCTCCACCTGCACCACATGCTCATTAGTGCTACAGTTTTCTGGTACTTGTTTCTCTTCTTCCTGAGTACGCTGTAACATGGCTTTTTCATCAAAAATCACATCTCTACTGATCACCATCTTGTTTGCCTTCGGATCCCAGAGCTTGAAGCCTTTCACTCCTTTCTAATATCCCAGAAAGATACACTATCTAGACTTCACATCAAGCTTCGACCTCTCCTCACTAGAAACATGTACATAGGCTGGACATCCAAACACTCTCAAACCAGAGTAGTCTACCTCACTGCCTGTCCACACCTCCTCTGCTGCCCTCGGTGATCTGTTAATTAAGAAACATGCCATATTCACTGCCTCTACCCAGAAATTCTTTGCAAGCCCTGCATTCAACCTGAGACACCGAGCTTTCTCGGCTATCGTTCTGTTCATCCTTTCTGCTACACCATTTTGTTGTGGTGTCTTACGGACTGTGAAATGTCTCTTGATCCCATGCTGCTCACACAACTCCTGGAACTTTGAATCTGTGTACTCAGTACCATTATCTGACCTGAGGCATTTAATCTTCCTCCCTGTCTGGTTCTCTACTTCAGCTTTCCACAACTTGAACTTGGCAAACGCTTCTGACTTGTGCCGCATGAAGTACACCCAGACCTTTTGTGAGTAATCATCAATGAAACTCACGAAATACATGTATCCTCCCCGTGATAGTATGCTAACTGGTCCCCAAACATCTGTATGGACATAGTCGAGAACCCGCTCTGTCTTGTGTGTGGCTGTCTTGAACTGCACCCTATTCTGTTTTTCAAGAACACAATAGATTTTTCTTATGAAGCTCTAGCATCCCACGCTCACTCATATGACCCAGCCACATATGCCACAAGACTGTATTATCTGATTCAGACTCTACAGCAGCAACTCCACCTACAATTGTAGTACCCAGCAGTCTGTAAATGTTTCCTACTACTTTCTGTCCTTTCATCACTGTCAGCATGCCTTTACTTACGTTCATTACTCCACTTATAGATTTGTAACTATAACCATTACAATCCAAAGTGCCCAATGAAATCAAATTCTTTCTTAGATCCGGTACATGTCTAACATCACACAACGTTCTAACCATACCATCAAACATCTTAATTCTAATATTTCCTATTCCAACAACTTTGCAAGATGCATCATTACCCATCAGAACAGAACCAAAATTTACTGACCTGTAGGTGTCAAACCAATCTTCGTTGGGTGTCACGTGATAGGAACATGCTGAATCCATAATCCAAGAATCTGTTAAACGATCTGAACTAGATAAAACAAAAAGCATATCTCCGTCACCACTCTCTGAATCTTCTTCTTCCACTATGTTTGCAGACTTTGATGCACCTTCTTTGTTCTCTGAATCCCCTTTCTTTTTCTCTGGACAGTCTCGTTTAAAGTGCCCCTTTTTCTCGCACTTGTAACACGAGACAGAGACGTCCTTCTTCTTCTTCCTCGACTTGGACCGGGCTTTATTGTTACCCGATCCATTCCGAGATTTGCTTCTTCCACGTTCCTGGTTACCTTTCACCACAAGCCTTTCACCTTGTGAAGCCTCATCAGTGGCTTTCTTCCGCTGATGAAAACCTAGTAGAGCACCTGTGACATCCTCCAATTCGAGGGTTTCTTTCCCCCACATCAGAGTCGTAACCAAATTCTCGTACGTAGGAGACGCCGGTAGGGAATTCAGCAACATCAACGCCTTATCTTCGTCTTCGAACTTCACATCAACTCGCGCCCTCTGATTGAACACGTTGATGTGTTGGGTCAAATCCGCGCCCTCTGACATCTTAAGACCATATAGTTTCTGCTTAAGATAGAGCTTGTTCGTCAACGACTTGGACATATACTGACTTTCCAGTTTCAACCAAACTTCCGCCGGTGATTCCTCATCCATGACGTGATACATCACTTCATCAGCCAGACAAAGCCTAACAGTCGCCACAACCTTCGCTTCCAATTCTTTCCAATCCATGTCGTCCATTCCTGTCGATTGTTTTTCGTATAATGCCTTCACCATGCCCTGCTGCACTAACAGGTCCTTCACCCTCCTCTGCCATAATTCAAAATTCCCAGTTCCGTCGAACTTCATGATGTCGAATTTTGTAGAGGAAATCCCAGACATCGTAGTCTAGCTTTGATACCAATTGTTGTGATCGTGCAGCAATTATGGTGAATAGTAAGGAATCAAACAATTAAGAAAGCAGGAGAAAATAACACACAAAAATTTACGTGGTTCGACAATGTGCCTACATCCACGAGAGCGAGCGGCCGTTCTTTTCCATAATTAAAGTAGGGTTACATCTTAAGTATTTATATAACCCTAATATGGATGTATTTACAAAAATACCCCTGTACCGTACTGCGGGGGCGTTGCCTCCGCACCCCCAACTAATCAACGTCCCCTTTATATAAATCCCGCAAGGCAGATGCCGTCGCGGGCTCCGCTTCGCTCCACTCCGCCCGCTCTGACATCTGCCTCCTTGCCATTATGCACACAGCAAATATGAGCCACACATACTCTAACACTGTGCAATCAAATGAACGATTTAAACCAATCAAATTTAAACATCTTCAAGTAATTATCAGTCAGAAATGTTCCTCCCTTTGATTCCCATTCAAAATGACTAATTTTATCACATTTATTCCAAGTGCTCTTCACACTCAATTTGTTAGGTGCCTTACAAATAAAGTAATAAACAAATGCATCAGTCAAAAAACAAACTCCTAGTTGCACGCCAGGGTAATAAAAGAAAAAATACTTATCAAACATAAGGAATAAAACATTTTCTTCCACAGCAAAACATTCTCACAAAAAAACATTTAATTGTTTTGCAAATTTTTGTTTACTGCCAGCAATCAACGACAGGACTAAAAGCTTCTAACAGGTAATAACAAGCTGACCCAAAAACTTTACTAATTTGAATAATTCTAAAATACTTGAATCAATAAGAATCACAGCAACTAAGAAACGCTTAACAATACCAATCAAAAAGAATAGAAACCATTAAAACAGGAGTAACAATTAGCTGAGAATGGTTAAAAGAACAAGAAATCTAATGGATACGGGCATAACGCATTTTTGAGAGACTAATAACCCTAAGGTGTTTAATTTCTGCAACAGTTTTGATGGATCACACCTAAATGATAAAGCATATGCAGATGTATCATGCATGTTGAAAGTTATACCTGAACAACTTGAGTGAGCTGAGAGAGAGAGAGAGAGAGAAGATGCTGACTGATGAAAATATTCGATGAAGGTGGCGGGACTATAGGTGGCTCCACAGCCCCCAGGCACGTGAAAAAATGAAGCCATTGGAATGTCCAAAGGACGTTGAGGAGAAAAGCCAAGGTATGGTGACGCGGGGCAGCTGAGTACGACAACTGACATCGTATTTAATGCGATGTGACTCCTCACTTATGGCGGACTGAGTGATAGTGACAAGACAAATAAATAAGCGTGCACCTGCTCTTTGGGAGTCTAGGCCGACCGTTATGATGGCTAAGCATTAATGGTTGATGCGCCGAGATGACGCGATCGACTCCACTCGAGGAACTGTTCTCCCGGGTATTCAATGCTCAATTGATGTTAGATGCCAATCTTGGAGATTTGGGTATTCGGGGGAGGGACATAAATGCTCAGCGTTTGGCCGAGCGTTTATCCCATATTCCTGGCATTTAAGAGGAGGAGACGTGAGTAGGAGACACTCATTGCACGAGGAATGATGTGTCAGATGTAAGATGTCCAGATGGGACTGGAGATCTTTTGGCAATCATTGTTAATTCAGGTATAAATACTCCTCAGAAAAATAGACAAAAGTACGCAAACTTGAATCAGAAAAATAGTCCATTAAGCAAAACCCTTCGACCTTAGACTAACTTAAGCTTCAGAGGGGATAAGTCGGGCGCTCGCCTAGCCCCCTTTTTTTGACCCTGTTGTTTCAAGTTCGCCAGCTTGGAGATCGCTGTCTCAAACTATTGCAATAATTATCTCGTGCAATTTGGCGTCTTCTGTGGGAATGAAGGCATCTTTCCCGGTAGCGATCGTCTGATGGTGAACACTCGATCTCAGGGTAAGGGAGCAAATGTGCGTGTAAGGAACGCAGAGTCCGTCTGGCTTCCAATGGTCTGGAACCGGGTCCATTGGGCCAATCAGGTGGGGTGGAGCATTCTTCGCAAAGAACGCTCCCTATGGATCATGACCCATGACATCGTTGAGATGGTGAAAAAGCGGATGGGCAAATGCATTAAGCAGCTTGAGAGAGAAAACGCCAAGGTCCAGCAACATCTTGACGAATTCGAGTGCGGGTGGGCATAGTCGCGGGTTCGGGGACCAGGTGCCCAGCCATAACCTTTCCAGGCCTCCTTGGCATTGGACCTCAAGGAAAGATTGGATTAGATATTCACCCGAGGGACGTAACCGCCGAGGGGAGTTCTCAGCCACGAAGGGGAATTTGAAGTCGGGCCAGAAAGCAAGCCTGTCCCGGTGGGACCTGCGTCGAGGGATACCCGAGGGCGTCGGAGCCGCCGAATCACAAGCGAAGTCCACACCCCGAAGGCCTCGAGAAGAAAGATCAAAAAAGGATCTTAGGGTCTACTTCGCTGCTTATCGCAACCATGAGCCCGAGGTCTACTCCGACGAAGTTATCTCACTGTTCGTCCGGGCTATCAGGGAGGCCGAAATACTAAAGAAGTTTACCATCCCATGATTCAAAATCTATGATGGAAAAATCGATCCGAGAGCCACATTCGGCAATACAAATAATTGATGTCAATCTATGATACTGAGGTGGTATGAGAACCTAAGGGACACATACATGAGGTGGTATGAGAACCTAGCTCCTGAGAGCATTAGGTCCTGGAAAAAATTGATGGAGCTTTTCATAGCACGATTCATCACCAGCAGTAAAAATCGAATGACATTGGCGCTCCGTTGACTCTTAGGCGGAAGGGGAAGAGACACTTCGACAATATGCCGTCCGGTATTGGGATGAAGTAAACGAGGTGGAAGCATGTTCGGAGGCATTGGCCGCTGCGTCGTTTAGGCTGGGGCTATCCTAGGACACTGATTTGTACAAATTGTTGACTAAGAAGGCTCCAAAGGACATGAAAAACTTGATGGCTTGGATTAACAAATATGCCCGAGTGGAGGAAGAATTCGTCGCTCCCGAAAGTGGGGTCCCGGTGCCGAGAAAAAGGGAAAGGAAGCAGCCGGCCCGAAGGGGAGGGTCTGTTCCACCCCCAACTCGCCTGTCCCTCTAGGGAGTGAACACGGTCTTCAACGAGCCCATTTACAAGATACTTCTCAAGATTAAAAACAAATCCTACTTCAAGTGGCCCCCGAGGATGATTGGAGACCCATCGACAAGGAATGTGGCTTTCTGTTGTTCGTATCATAAAGATGTCAGCCATTTGACGGAGGATTGCAAGGTTTATAAAACCTTTCTCGAACAATTGGTGCGAGACGGACACCTCAGGGAATTCATCGACAGGGGTCGTCCCGGCGGATCGGCGAGGGAGCGAGCTAAGGTGTCAGCTGAGGTAGCGCCCGTGATTGATGTTATTCATGCCTGCACAGTGGAGAGGCCTACGTACAACTCCCTCCATGCCGAGTTACAGAGGGTTTCTCAAGCAATCATGGTAGAAGAAAAGGGAGAGGAGCGACCGCCCAAGAAGCCGCGAAGCGGTGTCGAGGTTATCCAATTTTTCGATGCTGATCTCGGCTGGGTGGTCCTCCCCCACAAGGATGCATTGGTGATCACTTTGCGGGTTGAAAAGTTCGATGTCAAAAGGATCTTGGTGGACTCGGGCAGTTTTTCCGAGGTGATGTATGATCACCTCTTCTGCAAGATGGGATTCTCGTAGGGGGATCTAGAATCCGTAAAGACCCCCCTCATCAGCTTCAATGGTTCCAGCGCTCTGCCTCTTGGAAAAATCACACTCATGGTACGGGCGGGGGTGGTGACAATGCCAGTGAAATTTGTGGTAGTGGACTCCGACTCCCCGTACAACGCTATTATGGGTAGATCGTGGTTGTATATGATAAAGGCGGTTCATTCGTCCTATCATCAGAAGATAAAGTTTCCAACACCGCAGGGCATAATAGAAATCTGGGGTGATCAGGCGTCGACGAAAAGCTATTTCTATGCCGTGGTGAAAACTAGAGTCAGCGGTCGGAGTTAGGAGCGTGATCTCGATGCGGTGGTTGCCAAATAACAATTACAGAGCGGTCGGTCGGGAATGGATGAGCCCATTATAGAACCGGTCAATCGGTCTACTGAGGCTTTGGTTAAGATTCTCCTAAGCCCAGATAACGGTGAGAAGTACTTTTTGATAGGAGAGTCACTCAGTGACGCAGAGAGAAATGATATGGTCTCATTCTTACTCCACAAATGCCAATGTCTTTGCGTGGACCTAGGCCGAAATGACGGGGATAAGTGCCGAGGTGATAACTTATCGGCTCCGTGTGAATCCCTTATTCAAATCTGTTAGGCAGAACGCCCGAAGAACGGCGCCTTATCACGTGAAGGCTGTGGATGAAGAGGTGGATAAGTTGTTGGGGGCAAGTTCCATCAAGGAGGTACAGTTCCCCTAGTGCTTATCCAATATCGTGTGCGCCAAGAAGAAAGAAAGAAAATGGCGAGTTTGCGTAGATTTCATGGACCTGAACAAGGCTTGCCCCAAGGACGAGTACTCCTTGCCCAAGGTTGATCAGCTGGTAGACGCCACAGCAGGCCACAAGCGCATCACTTTTATGGATGCTCAGGTTGGATATCACAAGATTTCCTTACATGAATCAGATCAAGAGAAAACGACGTTCATCACACCTCGAGGGATCTACTGTTACACAGTGATGCCTTTTGGGTTAAAGAATGCTGGGGCGACTTACCAACGTTTGATGAATAAAATTTTCAAAGACCAGCTCAACGAAACGAAGGAGGTGTACATTGATGACATGTTGGTCAAAAGAAAAGAGGGGGCCGACCATCTCTATGATCTCGGGACGACATTCGCCATCCTCTGGAAGTATAGCCTAAAACTAAACCCCTCGAAATGCATTTTTGGAGTGAGTTCAGGAAAGTTTTTAGGGTATTTGGTTACTCACCAGGGTATCAAGGCAAACCCCGAGCGGATACAAGCAATCCAGAATGTCCCGATGCCTAGGACTATTAAGGATGTTCAGAAATTGGTTGGGATGTTGGCAGCCCTTAACAGATTTATTTTCAAGTCGTCCGATAAATGCAAACTATTTTTTGCCAAGTTGAGGGGGGCGGCTAAGGGGGTTTAGGACGAGGAATGTGGTCGAGCTCTTGAAGGGATCAAGGAGTACTTGAAACATCCTCTAACTTTATTCGTTCCGGCAATAGGGAAGGTGCTTAGCCTTTACTTATCCGTATCTCAAGACGCTGTGAGTGGAGCACTTGTCAAGGATAGCAAAGGGGCCCAAAGACCTGTGTATTTCATAAGCAAGATCTTGCTTGATGCCAAGACAAGATACTCTCCAATGGAGAAATCAATTTTGGAATTGGTAATCTCGGCGAGGAAACTTCGACACTTCTTCCAGGCTCATGCCATAGATGTCCTTACAGACCGGCCTCTCAAGCCGATCCTTCACAGGGCCGATATGTTCGAGAGGGTTGCCAAATGGGCTGTAGAGTTCGGGGAATACGAAATCAGGTACAAACCTCATACGTCAATAAAAGGACAAGTCCTGGCGGAATTTATCGCCGAGTTCTCTGCGTCCGAGCCCCCACCAACGTCACAGGATCTAACAGGGGACGTTTGGGATCTTCATGTTGATGGATCCTCAAACGCAAAGGAGGCAGGGATAGGTATTGTGCTAGTCAATTCAAAAGGGTTCGTCATTGAAAGGGCAATCAAATTAAAATTCAAGGCGTCCAATAACGAAGCCGAGTATGAGGCGTTGCTAGCAGGACTGGATGTCGCATGCTTAATTGGGGTTAGACACCTTCGGATCTTTTGCGATTCCCAACTAGTCGTAAACGAGGTAAATGGGGACTTCGAGATCCGGGATAGCAGAATGAAGGCATATCATGAGAAGGCAAATTCAGGATGGAAAAATTAGAAAAAGTGGAAGTTTCTCAGATTCCTAGAGATCATAATACCCACGCCGACGCACTAGCATGTTTGGCCTCGGCATTAGCCTCAGAGATAACTCAGCGCATACTTATTGAGACCCGAGAAAGTCTGAGCATAGACGAAACAAAGACCGAACAAGTGTTGCCAACCCTAATACAAACACTGTCGGGATGGATCAAACCTATCATTGCATACTTAACGGAAGGAGTGCTTCCTTAAGATGTCAGAGAGGCCAGGAAGATTAAGCTCCTAGATTCTGGATGTTAGATGATCAACAATTATACAGAAAGTCGTTCTCGGGACCACTATTGCTTTATGTCCGCGAAGACAAAGTGAAACCCCTATTGTATGAAATCCATGAAGGGGTGTGTGGAAGCCACACAGACGGAAGGTCTCTCGCGCACCGAGTAATGACGCAAGGGTACTGGTGGCCATACATACAGAAAGACGCAAAGAGTTATGTGCGGAAGTGCGACAAATGTCAGAAGTTTGCCCCCATTATCCGGCAACCTGCTGGAGATTTGAATTTACTGACAAGCCCTTGGCCGTTCTCACAGTGGGGGATGGATATTGTCAGACCTCTTCCAAGATCCCCACTAGGCAAAAAATTCTTGCTGGTGACAACTGATTACTTCACCAAATGGATCGAAGCCAAGCCATTAAGTCGTATTTGTGATATGGAGGCGAAGAAGTTCATGTGGCAGAACGTCATCACCCGATTTGGAATCCCCAGACTATTGTTTCTGACAATGAGACTGAATTCAACAGCGGCCCGTTTAGAGAATTCTACTTGGGGTACGGAATATGTAATTACTATTCTACGCTAGCCTATCCCCAATGTAACGGACAGGTTGAGGTGTCTAACAAAACCGTGCTGATGGGAATCAAGAAGAGCCTTGAGGCGGCAAAAAAGAAGGTGGACCGAGGAATTACTTAACGTATTATGGGCATATAGGACCACGCCGAAAACTTCGACAGGAGAAGCCTCATACACCTTGACATATGGGGTCGGGGCTATCATCTCCTTGGAGGTGGGACTCCCAACAATGCGGAGCCGAGCTTTAAATTGGGAAACAATGATCAAACGCTCGCTAGGGATCTCGATTTGGCCAAGGAAATGAGGTCATCGACATCCATTAGGCTGGTGAGGTACTAAGGGGAATTGTCATGGCAACACCGGAAAAAGGTTCGAAGAAGAGATTTTCAATTCGGAGATTTGGTACTATAAAAAGTGGTGAGCAATACGCGCGAGCCTACTGATGGGGAACTGGGTCCCAATTGGGAGGGCCCTTATAAGGTGATCTTTGTGGGGGCACAAATATGTATCGATTGCAAAATATGAACAGTAACGATGTAATCCGGCTGTAGAATGTATCGAATTTAAAGAAATACTACTACTAAATCAGATTTCAGTCTTTATGGTTGTATTAACACGAGTAAAGCGCTCGATCGTTAGGGGTACGGCCCCGAGGGGTGTAAGACTCCACCTTTGGAGCAATGCCTTCAAATTATTAACACGACCCAAGCGCTCGGTCGTTAGGGGTACGGTCTCGAGGGGTGTAAGACTCCATCTTTGGAGCAATGCCTTTAAATTATTAATACGAGCTAAGCACACCGTCGTTAGGGGTACGGCCCCGAGGGGTGTAAGAGTCCACCTTTGGAGCAATGCTGTCAAATTATTAACACGAGTCAAGCGCTCGGTCGTTAGGGGTACGGCCCCGAGGGGTGTAAGAGTCCACCTTTTGAGCAATGCCTTCAAATTATTAACGAGTCAAGTGCTCGGTCGTTAATGGTACGGCCGCGAGGGGTGTAAGACTCCACCTTTAGAGCAATGCCTTCAAATTATTAACACAAGTCATGCGCTCGGTCGTTAGAGGTATGGCTCCGAGGGGTGTAAGACTCCACCTTTGGAGGGATGCCTTCAAATTAATAACACGAGCCAAGCGCTCAGTCATGAGGACCTCAGCCCCAAGGGGTGTAAGACTCCATCCCCGTATATACTCGGTCCCAAGGGGTCCAAAGACCCAACAGCAAGTTCAACGTGTTAAATTTTATGAATTCGACATGAAGCCTTGCTACTTCAAAAGGTCAGTATTGACATAACGTCAAGGCCATTTCCTTGAAACACGCCTGATGCAGAAAAGAAAAAACACTTATAGAAAAATGAAGTTCATTGCAATCAAAAAGGGGCTTTGCATCCCCAAGCATACAAATAGTTACTAAATTCTGTACAAAGAAGAGCTACAAAGAGCTACGAAACAAATATGGGAGATAGAAGTTGCTAAGACCACTAGCTGCTAAGGCCCTTGGCTCATTCCTCCCTGTCGAGGCCTCCACGCCGCCTTTGTAGTTCGTCTCTGAACCCCAATATCTCATCTATCTCGATATCATGCACCCCAATAATGATTGGGGACGGATGAGGGAGAAGATCATCTGTTGGCTCGGTAGGAGGCAAAGACGGAAGGATAGGAGAGGGCTGGTCAAAACCGTCGCTAAGTGTGATGGGTTCGTTCCCACCTTCGGCCCCGACCGGTCCTTTTGCCTGCACGTGGTCACCTAGGTCAGATCGGACTTGTTCGTCCAGGGCTTTGTCATCGGCCTCCCTTCGAAGGGTGTGCATGGCGAACAAGTCCGAGCCTACCTCGACTTGACAAGCATGAAGGGCGGTGTCCTAACCTTCTTTGAAAGCCTTCTTCTTGGCTTCCTCGAAAGCAGGGACCATTTGGTCTTGAGTGGCCGCCCACACTCTCTAACATTCCGATTGCAGCCTTTCCTGTTCCCCCGCCTTCTCTGCTGTCAAGGAGTCCACTTTGGCAGTAAGATCGTTGATTATAGACTCGGACTCTTACAGCATGACTTCGGAGAAGGACACTCGCAACTCGTACTCCTCGGCCTTCTTTATCATCGTAGCTTCACCCACCTTAGTCTTTTTCAGTTCGGCATGAACGACATCTCGATGGCGGATGAGCTCGGCGATGTGCTTGTTTTGGTCGCTGAGGGTCCTCTCGACCTTAAGGATATTGTCGTCCTTAGCAGCTAGGGCTCGCTCGGCATTCTTTGCCTCTTGTTTATATTCCCAAAAATGCTTAATTATGGCCCCCACCTGCTGGCTAGCCTGAAAAAGGAAGAATATTAAGGAACGACCAAAAGGGTGCAAGGAATGCTCGGGAAAGTGTTAAACTTACCACCAAGTTGTTTTGGATAGTGCTCATCAGAAGTCGATTGTCGGAATAGCCTTTGTATACAGCCATATCGGCATCAAATTGAAATGTCCCCACAACGACAAACGCCACCTCGAGGAACTAGAGAATGGAGTTGGCTTCCAAAACAGGGCGGTCGTTCCTAGTCTCAGCCCGAGGAACCCATTTGCTTGAGACAGACGGGCCCAGGGGGCATTATGCCGCCGCTTCCCACGGCGTTCCTCAAATTGTTCGGCATCCCGAGCACGCCTGTCCCTCAGTCGATCTCCCGGAGCGGGGACTTACTGAGATTGGGGCCTTTGTCTGGTCGGCACGGCCGGGTCCCTGGATGATTGCGGATGTGGCGGCGGCGAGGTGGTTGCCTCCGAGAAGAACTAGACGGGGGGATGATGGGGGCGGTGTTAGAAAGCCCAGTCAACCCGGCGAGCTTGACTCTCCTTGCCGCAGCGGCAGCCTCCATTGTAGCAGCGGTGACTGGTGGCGGATTAAATATTTCAGGTGTAAGGGGCTCGGGAGCAGGATAATCAGACTCTTCTTCAGAATCTCCCTCTGATTCTTCCTTTGCCAATGAGTAATGGTCTTCCCAAACAGAAGGGTTGAATAGAGGTGGGATCTGGGAGAATCGACTGTAAGTCGGCATGTAGCCGAGGAGAGTATGTGTCGCTCGCTCAACTGGGTTTAAGGACCTAACCCTTAGTAGGTCAGCAAATCGGACTTGAGACCTCAAGGGTTAAGCAGTGTCCCGGCGATATCTTTCTGCAAAAGCAAAGCAAAGCAAAATCAGTGCATCCCTCGGACCCAAGAATAGCAAAATCAAGAAGTCAAGAAGAAAACACAACTTCATCCCTCGGCACTTTGGAGCAGTACAATCCGTCATACTCGGGCTCGGTCCCTTTCTCCTAATTTCTGTTGTGCATAATTAGATTGTCTACATACCCCTTGTCTGAATCGGGCATGTGGGTTACCAGATACATTGAGGCGTCTCGAGCCTGGAGGTAGTATCGCCCCCCGGTGACTAGCCTCAGGTCGTAGTAGAATAAATTTCATCTACTCCTAAGTTGGTCTCCAGCTGAGCGTTTAAGGCAACTACGTCCATCATAATCCTAAAGAAGTTAACCCCACATTGAAATGGAAAGAGCTTCAGTTGCATCAACACTCCTAGCAACAGGGGATGAAGGGGGAAGGTCAACCCTCCTTCCATTATGGCCTTCGTCCAGAAAGGCATCATGTCCATATTCCTATATCCCTCCTATGGTAAGTGGGGTTGAAGGGGAAGGCGAAGACAAGCTCATGGATGTGGTACCTAACCCTAAATGCTTGGATATTCTCATCAGCCACTTGGGTTATCTTCATCTTATGGATAGTTCTAGCCTTAACGGATGTCTCCCCCTGGTTCTACTAGTTCTGGCCATTGGTGGGCACTAAAAGGACGAAATGTAGAGGAAATGAAGAAAGAAAAAGCTCAAGTGAAAGTACTTACAGGAAGGTGGTCTTCAAAAAGGGAGCTCGGAGGACAAAGAGAACTCGGAGGAGACAAGGGAGCGCTCGGGGTCTAATTGCTGAGGAGAGGCTGAGGATGCAAAAGTTCTGAGAAGGCATGAATGCCTTATATTTATACTGCCTTACAGGGGGTGGGAATCGAAAAGTTGGGTCATCATGAGGGCATTTGAAAAAGGCGGCACCAGACGTGCAAGTAATCGTCGCTATTAATAAGGTGTGATGATCGAGCCTACAATCTCTTTACGCCACTTGTCTTACACCGTGAAAAGAATGGCAGTTGGGGGGCAGTTGGCGGGACTATAGGTGGCTCCACAGCCCCCAGGTTAACACATGGAAAAATGAAGCCGTTGGGATGTCCAAAGGACGCCGAGGAGGTAAAGCCGAGGTATGGTGACACGGGGCAGCCGAGTACGACATCTGACATCGTATTTAATGCGATGTGACCCCTATTTATGGCATACTGAGTGATAGTGACAAGACAAATAAATGCGTGCCTGCAAGGACCTGCTCTCTAGGAGTCTTGGCCTACCGTCATGATGGCTAAACATTAATGGCTGATGCGCCGAGATGATGCGATCGGTTTCACCCGCGGAACTGTTCTCCCGAGTATTCAATGCTTAGTTGATATCAAATGTCGATCTTGGGGATTTGGGTATTTGGGGGAGGGACATAAATGCTCGGCGTTTGGCCGATCTTTTATCCCATATTCCTGGCATTTAAGAGGAGGAGACATGAGTAAGAGACATTCATTGCACGAGAAATGGTGTGTCAGATGTAAGATGTCCAGATGAGACTGTAGATCTTTGGCAATCATTATTAATTCAGGTATAAATACTCCTCAGAAAATGGACAAAGGTACTCAAACTTGAATTAGAAAATAGTTCATTCAGCGAAACCCTTCGACCTTAGACTGACTTAAGCTTCGGAGGGAATAAGCTGGACGCTCGTCTGACCCTCTTTTTTCTGACCCTGTTGTTTCAGGTCCGCTAGCTTGAAGATCATTGTCTCAAACTATTGCAGAAATTATCCCGTGCAGAAAGGTAGCCAAACATACCATGCAACACACGTGTCATTGATAGAGACAAGTACTACAAGAAATTAACTAAGATCACCTGGTTACTCTACAAAGCAAACAAAGGGAGAATATTCCCAACGCCAAAGATCTCATATGATATAGGTCTAAAAAACTCTTCATTTTTGGTTTAACTACCGCATGTGTTTAAATTAATTCATGTACGCTTCTTTCAGTCCGATGAAAAGTAGATCATTTACCACTCATCTCTATTACTTAAAATATCTATTTTTACTTAGGGGTGCAACTCGGGTGGGTTGGGCGGATTAGACAATCAACCCTAGCTCAACCCTAAGTATATAATCTTCAACCCTAACTCTAACCCTAACCCCCTACCTCAGGTTGGGGAACTCAACTCGAGCAATGCCCGAGTTTAATTCGGGCGGGATCGGGTTGATGATATCGGGCTGATTTCGGGTTATTTTACGGGTTCAATTCCGGTAGAGTTCAGAATAGGTTTGTTGTTCTAAATCTAATACATATATTACATAATATTCACTTAAATTAACAACCAATAACTTCAACCAAATTTTTAACTAGAAAGGTTGAAAGAACGAGAGAGGCAAAGAGAACGAGAGAGACAAAGAACGATAGAACAAAAATGAAAAATCAATGCTAATATATATATATAAATTTTTTTTTTAATTTGTTGGGTTCGGGTTGAACTCGGGTTCACGATGTCTTAACCTGAGCTCAATCCAAATTGAATTCGAGTTGGAGTTTTTTGACCCAAACCCAACTCAAGTATTAAAAACCTTTGCCTAAACCCTAATTTTTTCATGTTAGGCTTGGGTTGAAATCGGGTTATCAATCCAAGTTGCACCCCTATTTTTACTACTTAAAATATCTATTTTTAAATCAAAATTTCTCTTGAACTTTAAGTTTATGCTTTATCTCATACTCTGTAAAATAGGAAGAGAGTTGCATGAACATGTCCTCCTCTACAATTGTGGGGCGCAATCACAGTTTTATTTCCAGGCCAAACAGTGTTCTAATATTATTGAAAAAAAATTACGGTAAATTTATCTATAAAAAAAAAAAAATTGAATTTCAAAAAAAATCAAAAATGCACAATAGCCGATTACCTATGATTGAGCAATATCCTGTCAATTTTTATCATACGTGGCGATGTTTGTTTTTGACTATTGAAAATAATTAAAACCAAAAGAATACACGGGAAGAAACTCAAATTTAAATTTCAAACCAAAACTTTCTCAACTATTTCTTACAAACCCAGTACTTAGAGGTCAAAATCTCATATATTTGCTATATAAAACCAAAGGCTTTTTCCCTTCAATAATAAGACAGAATTAATTAACACGAAAATT
>CAUOFW020002912.1:0-42279 GCA_963454935.2 Ilex paraguariensis
TCATTCTTTAAAGATACAATGATCATATTTCATATTCATTTAAATTTGAATTTTTTCATTGAAAATTTTTGTATCAAATCAAAATTTTTACTCAAAAGTTGACTCAAATTTGAATAAAAAATGAGTCAAAAGCGAGAGATGGTGTTATAAGGTATTTAAAATAATTTAAAAAATCATAAATTTGACTTTTAAGGAAATATTAATTGTTTCACTATTATATATCTATAAAATATACGTGACTAATTAACAAATTGAGAATCAAGATTTAATTATTTAGTTAGCTTATTAATTCTTTTTATCAAGAGATATGGTGTAATTAACATATTTTTTTACTTTTTTTTTTTTACATTTAATAGTAGATACTACTTAAAAACACCAATGTATGTGTATCTTCACAATCAAATGGATTAGAATTAAAAATTGTATATATTATTCTGCACATGCACTTTCTTATTCAAAATATATTTTTTGTAGAGACGTATGGGTAAAAAACCTAAATATTTTTTTATTATTAAATATATATGATTTTGTAGACAATACATATCAAATATTCGACAAATATTGCATCCGTTGCAGCATCCAAGGCCATGGACTTTTTATGAAATATCTGTGTTTTATATTGCATTCAATCTAAATTAAACATCTATGGACATGTTTGTTTTAGGTATTAAAAGGATGGATTGGATTAATTTATGTTTTGTTTGGTATGATTAAAAAAGCAAAAGGGTAAGAAGTTAGAAGAATAGATAAAATATTATGTTTTAGTAAGGAATGAAAATAGGAATAATGAAAATTTAATAGATTAACCTTCATTCTAATTCATCAAAATCTGCCTCTCTAAAATTATAATTAAAAATGAATTATGTATTTATGTATTATTTACATGTATATCTCTATATCTATATATAAATTTATGGGAAGATACAAAATCTATTACATATTATATACACATAAAATTTATATTTTCAGATGCAATCGTATTCTCAATATTTATATTCTCCATAGTATTGATAATCACGTTCTTATAATAATAAATTTATGCTCTCTATGTTGATTAAAACTTATTACGTAAGTATTGATAATAATACTCTCATTAATATCATTTGTATGAATTGGATCGCAATCAATTAATCAATCCCATCTTTTGTTCACATCCACACAAATTTGTAGACTACTCCGCAAGCATGCAGCCAAGACAAGTTACGCATGGCACTAACGTCTTCCTTCGCGCCCTCTAACACCGCCACGTCCTGTCAAAGGTGGCAACAACCCACCTCTCTCTCTCTCTCTTTCCCCTAACCCTTCACAACCATGAACACTCCCTACACATCCTTTGCAGCACCCTGACTCTCTCTTCTCTCTCTAAAAGTGATGAACGCAGAAAGCCTTCTCGCGTCGGCGGCCATCAACATTGGCTTATCACTGTTCATACTCTCTCTTTTCTCTATCTTGAAGAAAAAACCTTCGAATGCCCCAATTTACTATCCCCGCCGTCTCTCTCTTAACCTTGACATTCCCATCCACCGGTTGCTTCCGTCGGTCGATTGGATTAGGCGCGCTGTTTGGGTTCCGAGGAAGAAATTCTTGAGAACTGTGGCCTCGATGTTCTTGTCTTCATCAGACTCTTCAAATTCGGGTCAGAAATTTAATACTGAGTGTCATAAATTCCATCTAGCATTGTTTTAGTTTGGCTATGAAACAAAATTGAATTGTTTGTTGTTTTGGTGAAAACAACAGGAAGTGTAGTTGGTTTGTTGTAGCAATAAAATTATTTCGATTTTGTATATTTATCAATGTATTTGATTTCTTGGTAAGACTACCTCAAATATCAAGAAGGTAACTGCAAGACAGTAGTGAAAATTTGGAAGTAAAGAAGGATAAAATTGAAAGAGCACACACCTCGTGCGTACCTTCTTCAAGAACATTATGTACACAAATGGTCATGTATAAGGTGGTGAAGTTATGACAATTAATATAGAGCAATGCTATAGGGTAATAATGTGGGGACCTAATTCAATGCTGCTATTTGCGTAGTCTACTCCAACATAATTGATTAGGTCTAAATATCATTTTCCATTGATATATGTTTTAATGTGGTGGGACGGTAGGCTGGGTCGTACCCAACACACATAACAGATGTTTATAGGGAAGTAAATAAACTTACCTAGCAGTTTATAGGAAAGTATAGAAAAGTTAAGTTGTGAACAGTTCATTCTTTACACCTATTTTATGTAGATGTTGGTTCTGATTAAAAGACTTGAATTCACGACATATTAAGTTCTATATATGTTTAGTGAACTGCCATGGAAATGAAATAGAAGTGGTGAAGAATGCCTAATTACCACCGATGAGGGATATGGAATGGTGGCTTCTATTTTTGACCAATACACACATACCATCACTCTAGGTCAGTGTGATTGTAACATTATCACAATGTAGACTCTGATGAAAAGTAAGCAGCTGATTGGGGCGAGAGAGTATCAGTCTTGTGTTGTTCAACGTTAGGTGTACCTAAGATATGCAGCCTCGAAATGAATTGCCTATTGAAAGAAAACATCACGGGAAAACAAAGGATAATGCTTGAAATATATGAGGATCCTGATCATTTGAAGCAGGTTGGAGAATGGAACTTTTTAAAACTACCACACCTTCTATCTCTTCCTTTCATGGTTTATTTTCTCTTATGGGTCATATAAAAGTCATTCCTGATATTTAATGTGAACTCATTTTTCAGGATCAATTTCTTTGTGGTTTGCTCTCTAGTTGGATTATTAGTTCTTCTCCCACTAAATTATACTGGCAATGAAGACCCTAGTTCCATGGACTCATTTACAATATCCAATATTACTAACGGCTCTAACAGGTAAGCTTGTCAGACTTTGCATATGATTTTATTCATAGAAGTCAAAAACTGAGACAAAATGTCTATCTTGCATCTTCTCAGTTTTGTCCTTCCCTCTAGATTTAGTCTATGTAGTTACCATTATTTACTACCTTTGCTAACAACTGATGGATTCAGACATGTGGCGGTAACTAACTTCCGTAAGTTGAAGGGGAACAGATCTTATACCAGAGCTTATTATCTTAAGTTTATTAACATGTTCATAACAATCATATATATGTTTAATCCATCAACTTTTACAATTTAAAGCTCCTTTCTGATTGCAATAATACACTATTGAGGAGGAGGATATGATAACATGATAATGTACACCAACTATTTCCTTTTCATTTATCTTTTCTGGTAATGAAAATGTTTTGGGTGGCCTAAATTTTATAAAGGGTACAATGGATGATTTAAAAATTGACAGTATGACGTTATTATACTATTGTTCTTCACCAATAGCTTGATACTAGGAGGACAAATCTATTTTATCAACAGGGCAATTTATTTTTTGGAAGGCCAGGTGCAATAATAAAACCTTTGGGGACTTGGAGTGGTGTTCAGTTTCCTTTTAATTCACTCATGGTTGGCTTGTTTAAAGGGTTTACTCTTCAAAACTTTTTCAGTGTGTACCTATAAGCCCTTCTCTGATCTTTCAACAACATTTTGGTGTTTAGAGCAAACATTTTAGGACCCAAACACAGCTCATCTAGTTTGGTAATCTGAAGAGAGCTACCCAGCACTGAATGTTTCAATGCATTGTTTTGGTCACTTAGGAAAAAGTAAACATTTCAGAAATGTTTCGAAAATATTTAAGAAATAGAGAAAAAAAATGGATAATTTGTTTCCTAAACATTGGTCAAAACACCCCAAAACATTCTGAAACACTTCAAAATATATGAATTTTAATATTCAATCACTGATTCATTTTGATTTTTATGGAAACAAAAATATTTCGACCATTTCAAAACGAAATTTAAATCCTTGCTTGAGGGGATGTTCCAATATGATAGGCCTTGGTAGTTGGCGGGCCAAGTCTTTCACACAATTGAATTCTCCAATTTATTTTGGTTCAGCTCCACTTTGTTTGTCTATCTATTGAGTTCAGTTTGTTAGTCAGACTCAGAGCTATTCCACATCAAAAAATAAGTAGATCTAAGGCTGATTTAATATACTTAATAAACTTGAGAATAAACTTCACCTATTGCCAATTAGTTTTTGAATAATTAATACTGTATTATCTTAATGCAATTGGTGAATACGCATTATTAACATTGTTATCTTATGCAATTAGAGATTGTTTGGTATTCATTGGTGCAGTTTATGGATATGGATAGATGCCCCCCCTTCTCTTTTTCCTCCCGTCTACCCTTCTTTTCCACCCTCACTGTTTTACAAGTAGATGGAGATTGACTACTTATTCAAAGGGGAAGAATGAAGCAGATGTACCTGTTTTAAGCTATGTACAGGATCATCTTTTATTCTTTAATGACATGCATATAGCATTTATGTTGGTCTAAGTTGATGATATAAAAATCATACCTGGAAGTGAATTGATAAATAGAGTTTGCCACAGTTCTTGATTTATGGAAATTACTACTTATGCCATCTTTAGAGCTTCTACATTGAGCAAGTTGACTAACATTTCCAGTTTTGTCTCCATGAATGAGAAAATTTTATTTCAGCAAAACATAGAAGCTGCTGCTTTCTCTATTCTGCATGTCAATTAGCATAAGAGATGCAAATTTTTAAAGTTTGATGCATAAATATGGTTTTATTTATTCCTGTACTTTTTCCCATCATCTGTCTAATGTCCTTAGATTTTCAGTTGGTTATAGAATAATTTTTTCAATCTTAACTACCTTCTGAGCCAGCCCTCACAAAAGGTTCTTTCTATTTCACAGGCTGTGGGTGCACTTTTCATGCTTATGCTTTATATCCTGTTATGGATTATATCTGTTGTACAAGGTAATATTCGATTAAGATACTTGCGATTATAGTTTAACTTACTATTTTCAGGTTGCATTTGTGGCATGTTGTTGCTTGCTCAGAGAGAGTGTTATAATGGTGGATCCCTGCCAGGGGTAACCAAGTAGTATAGAAAGACCTCGACCATGGAATATGTGTCACTTTTCCTTGATCAAGATTGTATTTGATACCATTCCTTTCTGTATTCAGATAGTCATTAGCAACATTTTATAAGAAGGAATTAGATTTTAACTGTTTAAATAATCCCTGCTCATCTGTGGAAAGTGGAAACTCAAGTCCATGTTGGTGACTTTTCTCAGTACACAGAAGTTCATGTTTCTGTGTGTGCCAAATGTGCTGCAAAGTATATATAACAAACCTGGTGTAGAATATAGTGCAACTAGAAATATTTGTGAGTGAATGGGATACTCAAACTAAGAGTAGAGCCCCGTATATATAGCCAAATAATAATACACAGTGACCTAAACATCCTTGTAGTCTAGGCAAAATATAAAAGTCATAGTAAGGGTAAAAAAGGGAAAAGAAATCCTAATAAACTATATTATACTCTAACACTTCCCCTCAAGTTAGGCGCAAAAATATCAACTAAGCCAAGTTCGACAACCAAGTCCCGAAGAATGGATAGAGTGACAGGTTTGGTGAAAACATCCGCAACTTGATCAATGGTCCCCACAAATAATGGGGTGTCAATACCACAACAAACCTTCTCTCGAAGAAAGTGAACATTAATCGCTATATGTTTCATTCTCTCGTGTAATACAGAGTCAGAAGCGAGCTGAATAGCAGATCGATTATCACAATATAATGTAGATGAAGAAGTCACTGGAAATCCCAACTCGCCAAGAATCGATCGTAGCCAGATAATCTCACATGTGTCTAGCGCCAGTGCCCGATACTCTGCCTCTGCTGACGAACGAGAGACAACTGCCTGCTTCTTGCTCTTCCAAGAGATAAGATGAGTCCCTCGAAAAGTACAGAAGCCCGTAGTGGATCGACCGTCACATACTCTCCCGTAATCTGAATCTGAATCTGAATAACAGGCTAGAGAAACAATCTGAGATCCTGATGCATAGACCAATCCAAGTCTAGGAGAAGACTTGAGGTACTAAAGAATATGATAAACTGGATCAAGATGAAACTGACACGACTTGTGAATGAACTGACAAACTCGGCTGACAGCAAATGAAATGTCTGGCCTAGTGTTGGCTAGATAAATAAGTTTACCTACCAACCTTTGATAGACTGTTGGATCTCCCAGTTCCTCACCGTCAGCAGTAAGCTTCAAGTTTGGAATCATGGGTGATGATGTTAGTTTGCACCCCAGCATCCCAATGTCTGAGAGAAGATCCAAGATATACTTTCTCTGAGAAAGAACAATATCCTTGCTGTTACGGGCAACCTCAATTCTAAGAAAGTATCGCAAAAATCTAACGTCCTTCACATCGAAGGCCTTTCCAATGTCTACCTTGACCTGCGTAGTCCTAGAAACATCATCTCTAGTAATAATAATATCATCAACATATAACAAAAGGATGACACACTGTCCTGAAATATTCCGTCAAATGAAGCAGGTATGATCAGAATGACATCTGGTGAACCCTAAATGTACAACTACACCATTAAAGCGAGAGAACCAGGCTCGTGGTGACTGTTTCAATCCATATAGAGACTTACGCAGCCGATATACCTTTCCTGCATATTCCCCCTCACCACAAAAGTCCGGTGGTGCATTCATATAAATAATCTCGTCTAGATCACCGTGAAGAAATGCATTCTTTATATCCAACTGATGAAGAGGTCAAGAGCTATGTTACTCGGACACAAGTGCGGGTATTGGGTGCAGGTGTGAATTTAGGTGTCTGACATCTCAATTCAAAAAATAGTGGATACGAGGGTATGAATCCAGATTTGGATACGGGTACAGGGATACGGTCTAATTTTATTAATATTAAAATTATTGTATACACAATTTCTACACACATAAATATTTAATTCTAAATATTTAGCAAATAAGATATAATTAATAAAATGACTTGCAGTTATTTAATATACCAATTTAACAAATAATAATAACATAAAAGAATAATTACAAAAAGAAAAAAAATAATGAAGGGTATTAAATGAAATTAATGGTACTTATATATGCTTAAAAATTACAAGTTATAAAGAAGTGGGGTATTAAATGTAATTTTTCATAGTTACAACAAAAAAAAAATACAAAAGCCAATTATCAATCGGCTCCCTCAGTCACCCACGAACACAAACAGAAATAGAGACAGAGAGAAGAGAGGCAATGGGCGAGGGCGATGCGATGCGATGCCGATGCCGGTGCTAGAGAGAGAGAGAGAGAACAGAAATAGAAGATACCTGGTAGCTCATGGGTCGCAGATCGTAGCGATGAAGACCTAAGTCTCAAGCTCTAGATCTGCGTGGATGGAAGCTAAATCTGCTCAAATCTGGACTCAAAGAGGTAAGCTACTGAACTCTTCTCCTTCAATTTTTGCTATATACTCTGTCTCTGTGTTTTTCTCTCTTTGATTTCGTCTGGATGTGCCTTTCTCTCAATCTTCTCTCTGTTTTTTTTTTACTTGGAAGATCTGGACCTGTGTACCAGCCGTATCCGGAATAAAGTTACTGTACCAGACACAAATCCTGCACCCGTGTCGGATTGTGTCGACACGAGTACTCTCACAAAAAAGGCGAGTTCGAGTAACATAGGCTAAGAGTACTCTGCAACTAGAGAAATAATCAATCGAACAGTAGTTAATTTTGCTACGGGGGCAAAGATAGCTCCAAAATCACGACCTGGTACCTGAGTGAAGCCCTTCGCCACAAGTTTAGCCTTGTGACGATCAATAATGCCATCTGTAAGAAACTTCAAGGTGTAAACCCAGTGATAGCCAACAGGCTTCACCCCTGAAAGTAAAGAAACAAGATCCCACATATGATTACGTTGAAGAGCATCCATCGCCGCCTGCATGACAATAATCCACTGGGGCTCATAAATAGCCTCTGAAACAGAACAAGGAACTAACATATCTGATAAGGCCATACTATAAAGGTCGAAATGTAGGAGACAAATCATCATAAGAAACATAAGCAGAGATCGGATATAAAGTCCTGGCAGTCCAACCATAACGAACAACTGGATGACGATCACGTCGCGGATAACAACGCCCTAAATCATCATCCTCCACTGACAATGTCTCATCAGACAAAGTAACTGGCTCAGTACCTACAATCTCATCAGTACTAACAACAGGTGCATCAATATGCTCATCGAACTGAGAAGTATTATCTGCATCTTCTGAGGTAGAGGGAACATCAGCAGGGGAATGAGAGCGAGGGCGATGAACATAAACTTGTAAAGGATGAGAGACTGGTGACTCTGTACTGACAGAGATAACTGGCTCTGGAAGAAGAGAGACTGATGACTCTGTAGTGATAGTGACCAATGGTTTTGGCTCTTATGGTAACGAAAAATCAAAGGGAGTATCATCTACTAGAGGGGCAGACACAGGACTGGAAGAAAAATAAGGAATATGCTCAAGGAAGGTAATATCTAGACTGTGATACATACGTCGCCTAACAGGATTATAACACCAATACCTCTTAGACTGATGACAATAGCCCACAAAGACACAATGAATCGTTTTATCATCAAGCTTATGACGAGTAGGAGACCGATCTTAAACAAAACATGTGCAGCCAAAAACATGAGGGGGGATTGAAAAAAGTGTTCGTTCAGGGAATAAAACCTGTAAGGGAGCCCTATGCTGAAGAACATGACTCGGTGTACGATTACACAAAAAGATAGAAGTCAAAATAGAAAAAATGCCAATAAGATTTTGGTACTCCCATACCTCTAAGCATACAACGTAGCATCCTTATCAGAATCTTATTTTTTCTTTTAGCAACTCTATTTTGCTCAAGAGTATATGGACAAGTGAGCTGCTGAAGGATACCCTGAGAAGAAAGGTGAGATACTAAGACATCAGATACATATCCTTTGGCATTATCCGAACGAAGAGCACGAACAATGACATCGAATTGTCTCTTAATCATCTGGAGAAATTGACTGATGACAGGGAGTACATCCGACTTCCTATGCAAAAGGTAGACCCAAGTACAACGGGTATAGTTATTTATAAATGTCACATAATATCGAGCACCTGACAGAGCAGTAACAGGAGAGGATTTCCATATATCAGAGTGTATTATTAGGTCAAATGGTTTGGGTGACTGGTACATGCGAGGAATATAACTGGTCCGAATATGTTTTGATAGGGAACATATAACACAGTCAAGTTTACCACTAGCACAAGTTTTACTCAAAGCAGGAAATTACATACATAAATATTTACAATTTGTATGCCCAAAACGGCCATGCCACAACTGAATAATTTGTGATGAAAAATCATAATGACAAGTATTAGGTAAAATACTAGCATGCAAGCTAGGAACATATAAAGACAAAGCAGATGATGAAAGTGGAGGTGGAGAAACTGGTGAAACCAGAGGTGGATCGCCTAAATAATATAGTCCATCTCTCTCATGTCCCATAATAATAATCCTTCCAGTATTCAAGTTCTGCAAATAACACAAATCAGATAAGAACACAACTATACAGTGAAAATCTCTGGCTAACTGATGTACAGATAATAGGTTCATGACCAGCTTTGACGTATGAAACACCGAACATAATGTAAAGTTATCTAGGAGGCGGACTGTACCCTTACTAACAACAGAGGCATGTGTACTATTTGCTAACTGAACTTGAGTATGTAACTGCTCGTCAAAAGAGGTGAAATGATGGGCCGCACCTGTTGTATGACCATTTGCACCTGAGTCCAGCATCCAAAGGGGAGACGGATTGGTGCAAGTAGGAAAGGCACGAGGTATACCTGTAGTAGTCATAATAGTAGTAGTCGAACCTTGAGAAGTTAGGGCTGACATAAGTATATCCAAGCAAAAAGTGATAGCATCCATATCACTCTGCCAAGGAGGAGCAGTAACTGTAGTAGTAGGAGCAATGACTATAGGTGGTGGTGCCTCAGCAATGACAGCAGTACGGCTGCGAGGAGGTGGCTTAAGCTCTGGATGGAGCTTCTAACAAGCAACCCTGAGATGTCCTAGTCAGCTACAATAGTCACACTGATGAGAATTCCCATGTCTACACTGTTGTGGGGTATCTTGACGGCGTTGGGCCGAGTGCTGTCAACCCTATACCCGATAGAAGTACTAACAGATATCTCAACGGTCGGGGTCTCAACTCCCGCAGTAGTAGTCATATCATCAACAATACTAGGACAACCGTGACAGAAAAACAACTCTAAGATAAATAGAGGGACAAAATAAGGGAGAACAATATATCTCCTGTCGAACTGTAGCGACAGATAAAAAAGGTCCAGAAAGCTCCCAAATCATCAGGTCACGGTGCCTAGAAATCCAATAAAGATAAATAAGTGATTTACTGCATCAAAAGCATATCAACGGAGAAGAGGATTCAACCCCTCTTAAAAGGTCATACGGTCCCAAATAATTTGGCCCACGAAGGCAAAACACGAAGCTGCGAGGAAGAGAGCGATCCGACAGTGGGCTGGTTTGCTGGAGTGGGTACTGGGCTGGTTTGGGTTGTTGACCTTATGTTTGGATTGCTAGTTTGATGTGGGCTTTGGGTGCAGTCGGCAGTGTATTTTCGGTGATGGGCTGGGTATTTGTGTTGATTTGTCGGCAGTGTAACGAAGAGGCAGTCGGTGGTACTAGTGGCAGTCGGCTTCGTGCTTGTATGCTTGGCAGCTGGAGAGGCAATTGGTGGCTTGAAAGTGTGTGGGTAATGGGCAGTGTATTTTCAGTGATGGGCTGGATATTTGTGTTGGCTTATTGGTGCTATGGGTATGTCAAGTGGTATGGGTATGTCGGTGCTGTATTGCTTTGGTTTGAGAGACTTGGATTGAGGTAGTATTTTATGTCGTTGGGCTGTTGGGTTGTGGGAAGGTGTAGTATTTTATGTGGCTCGGCTGTCGGTTAAGTTTTAGGCTGGGTTCTTGTCGCTGGGTTATGCTGGTCGGTTTTATGCCGGGCAGTGAAGGATGGGGCTGTCGGTGGATGGGCAGTGGAGGAAAAGAAGTCGGTGGGATGGTATTTTGTCGGTGGAATGGTGGGTGGCCTGGGCAATTGGTGGCTGGTTTGTCGGGGAATTGTGGTTGCCAAGTATGGTGGAAGTTAGAGTTAGGGTTTGCGTTTGAGTTTGGCTCTGATACCAACTAAAAATATTTGTGAGTGAATGAGATATTCAAACTAAGAGTAGAGCCCCGTATATATAGCCAAATAAGAATACACAGTGACCTAAACATCCTTGTAGTCTAGGTAAAATATAAAAGTCGTAGTAAGGGTAAAAAAGGGGAAAGAAATCCTAATAAACTAGACTATACTCCAACAGTGCATAACTTCACGAATTTGGTAGTTGTTATGACCCTTGAACCATCATCTGAACTATAAATCGCATAACTTCACAAATTTAGTAGTTGTTATGATCCTTAGACCATCATCTGAACTTCACTCGATTGCCATCTTATTTATGTGTCTTTATTTTGGTAACATATTAATGTTACATGTATGATACGGCTGGAATCACGGGACAGTGAAATCACATCTCTTGGCTGCTGTGTGTCTGAAAATTGATGTCTTATCAATTGACTAGTCATTGATTCATTGGCTGTGCCTAAAAATACTATATTACTTGTAAAATTTCAACACACAATGATAGGACATTTGAATAATTTCAACACATAGCGATTAGATTGACTTTGAATATATTTTTTTTTGGTGCAATTGGTATTATTATTTTTTTTATTGGTCTTTTTTTTTAATTGTTGATTAGCTCGAGCTTTGGATTTTTAAGAAATATGGGTTTTAATAGAATTTTGAGCATATTGGTGACGAAGTATGAATAATAGCTTGACGATTTTATTTATGAATTAGATATTTGTACATTTTGTTTATGTGGAAGTGATGATGACGATTAGATTGACTTTGAATATTTTTTTTGGTGCAATTGGTATACTTGTTTTTTTATTGTTCATTTATTTTTTTTTATTAGTGATTAGCTTGAGTTTTGGTTTTTATTTTATTTTATTTTGAGAACTATAGATTTTCCTACAGTATTGATTTATTTTTGGTATGAATAACAACTTAAAAGTTTTATTTATGGATTGTATATTTGTACTTTTTGTTTGCGTGGAAGTGTCGATGGTAATTAACTTGGCTTTGAATTTTTTTTTTTAGTGCAATTGATATCACTTGTTTTTTTTAGGTTGGGTTTTATATTTTTTTTGGGTCAAATTTTACTATCAGAAATTCAACTACCTTACAAAAGAATGTCTAAAAACCTAAAAAATTTTGAGGTGCATCAGATAGGTATGTGTGAGAGAGAGATAATAGAGAGAGAGTGTGTTTAAATTTTAAAACATCTGAGAGATGGGATAGAGAGGGAGAGTGAAAAATTTTTGAGCCATATCTGATAGGTATGGGAGAGAGATTGCAGAGACTGGGAAAGTGTGTGTTTAAATTTTAAAACGTCTGAGAGATGGGAATATGAGATAGAGAGAGTTATATGAGAGATGAGAGATGAGAGCCTTAGAGTTGTAAAATAAATGAAAATCTTCTTCAAAAAGTTGGGTGATCAATTAGGGCCGTCAGATGAATAATCTTAGAGCAATCTCAGTCGCAAATTTTTTTTGACTGTCTGTCTGTTTCAGATAGGTATGTGTGTGAGAGAGAAAGAGAAAACAGAGAATGAGAAAGTGTGTTTAAATTTTAAAACATCTGAGAGAGAGGAGTATGAGAAAGAGAGTGGGGGGAAATTTTTGGGTTGTGTCAGATAGGTATGTGAGAGAGAGAGATAACAGATAGTGGGAGAGTGTGTGTGTTTAAATTTTAAAATGTCTGGGAGATAGGAGTATGAGATAGAGAGAGTTATTTGAGAGATGAGAGTCTTAGAGTTGTAAAAAGAATAAAAGCCTTTTTCAAAAAGTTGGGTGATTAATTAGGGTCGTCAGATGAATAATCTTAAAATGATCTTACCTACGAAAAGTCAAAGACAAATAATGCTAACAGAGAGTGAGAAAGTGTGTTTAAATTTTAAAATGTCTGAAATATGGAAGTATGAGATAGAGAGAAAGTTATATGAGAGATGAGAGTCTTAGAGTTGTAAAAAGAATGAAAGTCTTCTTAAAAAATTTGGGTGATCAATTAGGATTGTCAGATGAATAACTTTAAAGCGATCTCAACCGTGAAAAGCTAAAGACAAACAATGCTAGCTCCCTCATTATATAGATTGATAACAAAAACCAACTTCTGAAAGGTGTGTGCAAAATTGTTCAAAGTTTTATCTAAGTTAAATGTTCTATAGTAGTAACCTTATGGCTTCAGATTTGCTGGCATTTGAAAATTCGAATTAGTTTGCACTTTAGAATTTAAATTCTTGAAGTGTTCGGTTATGTTTATCGTTAACTCAATCAACATCTGAATCACTATAGTGAATCAATATAGTGCTACTGCAGACCAGCTATCTGGTTTTTTTGAACGGTCATCTACTGGTTGACTAAATTGCAAAATTTTTGGTGAGCGATGATTCTAACCATCTATATGTCACTGGATTTGGTAGTTTGTGTATTCTGTTCTGCATTATGTGCACAATAGGTATTTGGCCAAACAAAAGGTCAGACTGTTCATATTCTGAATTGACTACGACAGTGGAAGAGTTAAATTGACGTTTGTGCCTTTTCATGGTGATTTGACCTATTTGGATTTAGCTTTACTGCAACTACGTAGCCATTTGAATATTCAGAGACCTGTAGGAGCGTTTCAAAAACACTAAGAGAATGCTGATTAACCTATTAGTAGTGGAATCGATAGATTTGATGAATGAAAGAGTGAATTATCTATTGCAGAATCTGGATGAGCAGTTGAAATCAGGCCAGGCAATTTGCTTGGATATTTGCTGTTTATTGTAACTATGGGTGAGGTAATAATAACCTCATTGCATATTACGATATATTTACATAACTTTATCTGAATGAACGGGGTCATTCAGTCTTTACGCATCCTGTAAGATATGTTTCATTTTTATATGGACCTTTGGTATTAAGACAAGTTATAACAGGTGACTTCCTTTCCCATGTCATCTCCAGGAATATAATGACATATTGATGAAAAGGATACAGCGACTTTGTAATCTAAGGCATCAACCTTATCAGTTCACTGTTCTAGTTCGAGAAATTCCCATCTGCGATGAACACAAGACTCATGGCTGCTGTGTAGATCACTTTTTCTCTAAACATCATCCGTATACCTACCGATCTTTCCACATTCTATACAACAGCAAGGACCTTGAGGATTTGCTGGTAAGGATAGAAGGTGAAATTACTTGGTACCTTATGCATGATATAGTTAGCACTTCAGCTTTGCATGACAAGTATTGGACGAAATTATTTTGTAGTTTACTATATGGGCAATATAATTTTTTATCCTAAACAAAACTCTGACCTAGATACATTAATAATTGCAAATTCAATTTTCAAATTTCGAAGTATATTTTAGAGAAATTGAAAATGACAAAATGGCTTAAACATGCCTGCTTTGAATTTTATTTATCTTCACTTTGTTTCCTTCCTTTCTATACTGAAAAAAATACTTGAGGAGAAAGTGATTAAAAAATTGACATCGCAATGGGGGAGATTTGTCCTCACCTTGCTCTCTATCATGTAGAAAGGCTGTGGTTATATTCTCACACCACTTCCTCGCATACGCATCTCATTTGCTTAATATTCTCATAAATGTTCCATCTTCTAGTATACTAGTATTTTAGACTAGCAGACATTAAGAGAATCAGCTAGCCTTCATTAGTTCCACAATTAGCTGTTCTCTTATAAAAACTCAATAGCTTCCTATTCTCTGAATACCACAAATTCACTTAGCTTATAAATTCAAATCCCTAGAGAAACATAAAAATATTGGAAATTGCAGTATATTACTGGCCTTCATCTGCTTTTAGCATTTCTTTTTGGTGGTGTTGGAGTTTTTGGGGCTTTTTTTTTGGGGTGGGGTGAGGGTAAGATCCTTTTTTTTTCCATTCCTTTTTTCAGTGGAATGGAAAAAAACAAACTGAAGTATAGCTAAATAATGCTAACGAAATTAGATGGATGATTTTTTAAAACATTTCTTATTGTTGGCTCAGCGGCTTAAACTTAGAGTCAGAGACTTTTTTCCAATTATATGTTCTCAAAGACCTTATCTTCCATTAAATGTTTATTTAGCCCGTCTTATTTGTCTGTCTGTATTTTGCTTGTACTTGTCTCTATGCACGTCACTTGCATCAGTTTTCTGCAGCCAAAAAATGAAAAAGCAGAGCACTTATTGACAGTATTATGTGTAGAACCAGGCAAAGGCTATTGCGAAAAAGATTGAGGACTTGAGACAGCATTCCTTGACTAAGAAACACAATAGAGGATTTTCACACTCCGATGCATTGCAAATTAATACAAAAATAGAACGGCTTGAGGAAATGCTTCAGGAAGTTTGTCTTAGGATACATCATATGCGGTGCAAAAAGATGCTTGAGCAGAAGGTAAATTTACATGTTAGCAAAACGTTCTGATTGCCAGTGTGAATGGCCAGTAGTGTTTGGGCGTCAGAAACTCAGATCTGGATCTTCTCTCCAAGGCACGGTGCTTGATAGCCTAAAGTTTTGCATTCAAATTCTAACCTTTCTATATTTGATGGGCTTAGACTTATGAAATTTGTTTTTGTGAGGTTTGAAACCAAGTACCCTGGAGATAATCGCAGATTGCATCTCTTATGTTATGAAGCACTAAAGTTTAATGGTAGTGTGTTTTATTATAGTTCTCTCGAATATTTTGACGTAATTTTTGTGATTTGATATATATGAAAATCTGATTCAGTATTACTTGGAATATCTGTGAGTGAAAAGGGATATCCAAACTAAGAGTAGAGCATTGTATATATAGTCAAACAATAGTATAAAGTGACCTGAACATTCCTCTGGTCTAAGGTAAAACATAAAAGTCATAGTAAGGGCAAAAAAGAGAAAAGAAACCCTAATAAACTAGACTATATCTCTAACACTCTCCCTCAAGTTAGGCGCAAAAATGTCAACTAAGTCAAACTTGACAACGGAGTCCCGAAGAATGGATAGAGTGACACGTTTGGTAAAAATATCCGCAACCTGATTATTGATTTCTACAAACAATAGAGTAACAATACCATAACTAACCTTATCGATCTCTATTTGTTTCGTCCTCTCGTGTAGTACAGAGTCAGAAGCAAGCGGAATAACAGATCGATTATCACAATATAATGTAGATAGAGAAGTCAGTGTAAATCCTAGCTCACCAAGAATCGATTGTAGTCAGATAATCTCACACGTGCCAAGTGTCAGTGCCCAATACTCTGCCTTTATTGACGAGCGGGAGACAATTACGTGTTTTTTGCTCTTCAAAGAAATAAGATGAGTCCTTCAAAAAGCACAGAAGTTCATAGTAGATCGACTATCACTCGCTCCCCCATAATGTAAATTTGAATAACAGGTTAAAGAACCCGTCTGAGATCCTGATGTATAAAACAACCCAAGTCCAGGACAAGACTTAAGGTACCAAAGAATATGATAAACTACATCAAGATGAGGCAGACACGACCTTTGTATGAACTGACTAACTTGGCTGATAGCGAATGAAATGTCTGGCCTAGTGTTGGCTAGGTAGATAAGTCTACCTACCAACCTTTGATAGATAGTCGAATCTCTTAATTCCTCATCTTCAGCAGTGAGCTTCAGGTTTAGAATCATGGGTGATGATACCGGCTTGTATCTCAGCATCCCAGTGTCCGAGAGAAGATCTGAAACATATTTCCTCTGAGAAAGAACAATACCCTGGCTGCTATAACCTCAATCCTATGTAAGTATTGCAGAAATCTAAGGTTCTTCGCATTGAAAGCCTTCCCAAGGTTTACTTTGACCTGTGCAGTCCTAGAAACTTCATTTCTAGTAATAATAATATCATCCACATACTCTAGAAGGATGACATATTGTCCAGAAATATTCCGTTGAATGAAGCATGTATGATTAAAATAACATCTGGTGAACCCTAAACTTATAACTACACAACTAAAGTGATAACCAGACTCGTGGTGACTGTTTTAGTCCATAAAGAGACTTACGCAGTCGACATACCTTTTCAGCATACTCCCCCTCACCACGAAAGCCAGTTGGTGGATCCATATAAATAGTCTCGTCCAGATCATCGTGAACAAATACATTCTTCACATCTGACTGGTGAAGAGACTAAGAGTACTTCATAGCTAGAGAAATAATCAATAGAACGGCAGTCAATTTTGCCACTAAGGCAAAGGTAGTACTAAAATCACGACTTAATACCTAAGTAAAGTTCTTCGCCACAAGCCTAACCTTATGACGATTAATAGTACCATTCGCAAGAAACTTTAGAGTGTAAACCAGCGACAACTAATAGGCTTCACTCCTGAAGGTAAAGAGATAAGATCCCATGTATGATTACATTGAAAAACGTCCATCTCCGTCTGCATGACAAGAACCCACTAGGGCTCCCGCATAACCTTTGAAACAAAGCGAGGAACCGGCGTATCTGATAAGGTCATACTATAAGCTCGAAATGTAGGAGACAGATCGCTATAAGAAATATAACCAAAGATTGAATATAAAGTTTTAGCAGTCCAACCATAACGAACAACTAGATGACGATCTCACTGAGGATAACAACGCCTATATCATCATCCTCCACTGACAACGTCTCATCAGGTAAAGTAACTGGCTTATTATCTGTAATCTGATCAATACTAACAATAGGTGCATCAATATATTCAACGAATTGAGAAATATTACCTGCATCGCCTAAAATAAGGGGACATCAGCAGGAGATGAGAGCGAGGGCGATGAACATAGACCTGCAACGGAGGTGAGACTGGTGATTCTGTGGTGATAGGGACGAGTGACTCTGGAGGAGAAGAGATTAGTGACTCTGTAGTAACAGTGACTAATGGCTCTGGCTCTTATGGTAAGGGAAAATCAAAGGTAGTATTAGCAACTAGAGGGGCAGACACAGGACTGGAAGAAAAATATGGAATATGCTCAAAAAAGGTAACATCTAGACTGTGAAAGGATTATAACACTGATACCTCTTAGACTGATAACAATAGCCCACAAAGATACAATGAATTGCTTTATCATTAAGTTTATGGCGAGTAGGAGACCTATTCTAAATAAAAACATGTGCAGCAAAAAATACGAGGGGGGACCGAAAAAAGTATCAACTCAAGGAATAAGACCTGTAAGGGAGCTCTATGCTAAAGAATATGACTCGATGTATGATTGTACAAAATGGTAGAAGTCAAAACAGTAAAATGCCAATAAGATTTTGGTATTCCCATACCTCTAGCATACAACGTACCATCCCTATCTGACTCTTATTTTTTCTTTTAGCAATTCTATTTTGCTCAGAACAAGTGAATTGCTGAAGGATATCCTGAGAAGAAAGGTAAGACACTAAGGCATCAAACACATATTCTTTGACATTATCCGAACGAAGAACACGAACAATGATATCAAATTGTGTCTTAATCATCTGAAAAAATTGAATGATAATAGGGAGTACATCGGACTTCTTATACAAAAGGTAGACCCAAGTACAACAGGTATGGTCCTTTATAAATGTGACATAGTATTGAGCTTTTGATAGAGCAGTAATAGAAGAGAGTCCCTAAATATCAGAGTGTATTAAGTCAAATGACTTGGGTGACTGGTGCATGCAAGGGATATAATTGGTACTAACATGTTTTAATAGGAAATATATAACACAGTCAAGTTTACTACTAACACAAGCATTGCTCAAAACAGAAAATAATATACGTAAATATTTAAAATTTGTATGCCTTAAACGGTCATGCTACAACTGAACAGTTTGTGACGAACAATCATAACGACAACTATTAGGTAAAATACTAGCATGCAAGTTAGGAACAGATAAAGACAAAGTACGTGAAGGTATTGTAGGTGGAGAAACTGATAAAATTGGAGGTGGATTGCCTAGATAATATAGTCCACCTCTCTTATGTCGCCTAATAATAATTCTCCTGGTACTCAGGTCTTACAAATAACATGAATTCGATAAAAATACAACCTCATAGTGAAAATATCTGGTTAATTGATGTACAGATAATGGATTTATAGCCAACTTTGGCGCATGAAAAATCGAACGTAATGTAAAGCTATCTAGGAGGCGGACTGTACCCCTACTAACAATAGGGGCATGTGTTCCATCTGTTAGCTGAACCTGTGTATGTAACTGTTCGTCAAAAATGGTGAAGTGATGGGTTTCACTTGTCATGTAACCATTCGCACCTGATGGGTTTCACTTGTCATAGGAGACGGATTGGCATAAGCATAAAAGGCATGAGGTATACCTGTAGTAGTGACAGCAGTAGTAGTCGAATCTTGAGAAGTCAAGGCGGACATGAGTATATCCAATCGAAAAGTGATAGCGTCCATATTACTTTGTCAAGGAGGAGCAGTAGTAGCAATAGCAAGAGCAAGAGCAGGAGCAGGAGCAGTGGCAGTGGCAATAGGTAGTGGTACCTCAACAATAGTAGCAGTACGACCACGAGGAGATGGCTTAAGCTCCGGATGGAGCTTCCAACAAGTAACCTTGAGATGTCTTGATCGACCACAATAATCACACTAACGAGAATTCTCCCGTCTGCGCTGATCTGGGGTGCTCGGCCGGTGCTGATTTGGGCTCTATCCACTCTTGGCTGAAGGTCCTGAATGAGACCTTGTAGCAGTTGCAAGGGACATCTGGTCGGCCTGAGGAGTTAGGGTCGCAACTAGAAGTGATGCACTACGGACGCGATGCTTGTGCTGCTCAATCATCGCATACATCTCATAAAGAGTCAAAAGCCTCATCATCGACAAGACCTGGGAATTAAGTCTCTCAAATTCATCACGAAGTCCCATAAAGAAACTTGTGAATTCTATCCTCCTGCTCTCGAGTATGTAGAAATGTCGCTCCCTTGAGTTCTATCCTCGAAATGGCAATAAGAAGACGTAGAATCTCATACTCAAGCTAGCGCTGGGTCAAATAACCATAATAATCTTGAACCATCATATCTCTTTGCCGAGCATATGAGAGCTCCTAAGAAAGCTCAGAAATACAAACTCTCTGTCCTGTCTGGGAATACATCTCTGATAATACACGTTATAGTTTCGGAACAAAGTTATGAAACTGGTGAATTTTGCAAATAGATGGCTCTATCGAACAAAATAACCATTCAAGAATAGGGCTGTTCTTAGAGAACCACATAGAATATCTAGGTTCGTTATCAGTTGACTTTGGGTGAGATCCTGTCAGTCAACCAAGCTTCCCTACACGGCCTAAACAAAGCTGGAATGAGCGTGACCACTCAGCACAAAGTTACAATTATTCAACAACTGTGCCGTAACCTTCTTAGAGATCATACCTGACATTGGCGGGAATATAACTGTGGCAATGGATACTGTATACTGGTCAAACATAAAAGTGGGAGAACCAGGTGATACATTCCAAGTGGAAGTACTAACAATAAGGGTCTCAATAGTAGGAGTCTCAAGTCTCTCAGTAGTAGCTATATTAACAATACGTGGGCACCCGTAACAGAAAATACTCTAAGATAAATAGAGGGACAAAATAAGGAAGAACAATATACCTCCAGTCAAACAGTAGCGATAGATAAAGAAAGACCAGAAAGTTCCAAATAATCAGGTCACGGTATTCAGAAATCTAGTAAATATATTTTTAATCTACTGCATCAAAAGCAGATCAATGGAGAAGAGGATTCAACTCCTCTTAAAGGTCCTAGATGCGGCAACCCTAGGAAAAAAGACGGGGGCGAGAAGAGATGGCGGCACTACGACGAAGAGCGCGAAGCACGAAGGCGGGGCCGCTGGATTGGGTCGTTGGGTTGATTTTGCTACTAGGTGGGGCAGTGGGTTGTGTGGGTTTTGGGTTGGGCTGGGTGTTTTCGATGGTTTGGGTCGTTGCTGGACTTGGGTTGCTGGTTCAATGTTGGGCTGTCAGTGTGTGGTTGCTGTGTGGGATGATGTTTGGGGATTGGGTCACTGGGATGTCGGTGGGTTGGCTTGGTCGCTGGGTTTCTGGGTTGGGTGGTGTTGCTGGTTTGGTTTGGTGGTGGGTTGTCGATGGGTTGGCTTGGTCGCTACTGAAGGTATGCAGTTGATGCTTGGTTGCTGGTTTCCCTGGTGTTTCGGTGTAGCTGCTGTAGAGTTATGGTGGAGGCTAGGGTTAGGATTTTGTTGAAGGCTAGGGTTAGGGTTAGCGTATGGCTCAGATACTAACTTGGAATATCTGTTAGTGAAAAGGGATACCCAAATTAAGAGTAGAGTCTCGTATATATAGTCAAACAATAGTATAAAGTGATTTGAATACCCCTCTGGTCTAGGCAAAACATAAAAGTCATAGTAAGAGCAAAAAAGAGAAAAGAAATCCTAATAAACTAGACTATATCTCCAACAGTATTGAAGTAATATGCTAAGGTCTACTCAGTTTTCATAATTTCCTAGTACATTATTATGACCTCATCGACTGTTTTAGTTGTATTCTGAAAATTAATTTATACAGATTTTGGTCAGAACTGCTGACATAAGATCTTTACATGTAATATTCATGGTATGTAGTGGCGGTTCTAGTGATGCTGAACTAATTCTAATAGGATTGATCATAAATTCATAGTATAGTGATGGCTTCAGGTTCCCCCATCCTGGGCCACCAGCCCAAAAACACTTATACTAACAATAGCAGTTTAGAATGACTTTGGTAAAATATAGTGTGCAGACTATTATATTAACAAGTGGACATCTCCGGATGCATGGTTATCAATGATTGTGAATGCCTAATGCAGACTAATATGGTTATGCATAGTTTTAATTTTCTATTTTCATTCATCTTTCCATTGATTGCTTGGGAATAATTTTGAAATTGGGTTTTCTATTTTTCATGTTTTGCAGGAGTTGCCTGTTGCTTTTGTTACATTCAGGTGCCGACGGGGGGCTACCTTAGCTGCCCAATCTCAGCACCACTCAAATCCACTTCTATGGATTACTGAAATGGCTCCAGAACCAAGGGATGTTTTATGGAGGAATTTTTCCATTCCATATAGTCACTTGCCACTCTGTAAAACTGGAGTATTTATTGCAGCATCACTTCTTACGATATTCTTTGCTATCCCAGTCACAGCAGTGCAGGGAATAGTGAAATTTGAAAGATTAAGGAAATGGTTTCCTCCAGCCATGGCTGTAGAGTTGATGTAAGGTGTCATGCTGTTAGATCTTTTGGAATTTCTAAGCTTTATGACATCTTTTGTGTTTCAAAATTGAGTGCTTAGTCACTTAGAGTAGGTCATCTGCAATTTACTACTCTTACAGAGATGGAATGACTTGCGAACATTGAGAAGTTGGCATATATAACCTTAGTGTTCTTACCTCTGTTGGCTAACGGGTGCCTTTGATCTGCTAGAAAATGTGTAGGTGAACAGTAAGCAGTTACGATCTATCACTGCATTGGTTTTCTTTTTCTATTTCCATGTGGTATTGATTCATTTGTATATGGCGGCTTAAGGGAACTTTCCATGCAGCAAGATGGAGAGGACCCAAATATCAGTAATGCCAATGCTTAATTTCCATGAAGACAACCACATTGATGATATTGGACGTCATTGACCAACCATCAATGGTTGGATTATAGAAGAAAGAAATCATCACCTAAATTCTGAACTGGTCTAATTTGGCATCTTATCTCTCTCTGTGGCCTCCTTTTCCATTCGTTTCTTTTCTATCTGAATGCTTCTACTCTTTTTGACCTATTTATTTTTACCTAATATTCATATTCTTGACTTCTCTTCTTCTATATTCTAAGAGAATAAAAGGAAGGAAATATATTGAATTAAAGATGTCTCTGCTGGTTAAATCCAATTATGGTGACCTAAGTTCCAGTTTTTTATGATCCCCCACACTATTACTAGTGGTGCAATATGTTTGATTTTTGACTTAGTTCCCTGATTGGTCTCCCGATAAATAAAATGACAGCATGGGTTTAAAACTTAAATTGCCCCAGTGCACAAGGTTCCTTCTAGAATGGGTTTGGGTTAAGGTAAATGGTAGATAGTGTTAAATAACTCTTTTATACTTTTCTTTGAGTATATTACCCTCTAGTAGATTAATTGATTAATTTGTTACTGTATTAAATGTTTTGACTGACCTTGTAGCTGAAATCATGCCTGACATAATAAATGAGGATCTACCTTTCAGCAATCATGATTATAGTAGAGTTACCTCAGCCAAATTCTAACTTATGTATTCATACACATTATGTCTATGAAAAGGCCAAAAAAAATGGAAGGGGCTGTGTTCCATACATATCCACATATGTTTACCTATCCAGTCATCCTTGTTTACCTCTTATATGTAGTGGCCTAGTTTGGCACATGGGCACTTGAAATTGCTGTTTAGTGAGTTTTGCTATTATTCAAGTATGCACACTTTTCAAAAGAAAAGTAGGAAAAATGAATATTCTGAATTGGTGGGTGTTTAGAGACCCAGTAATGAAGAGGAATTCGTGCCTTTCCGTTATTATCCCTTATTATTTAGGGAATTATGGCACTGTGCAATGGTAAAAGTGTTGGGCGGTTCATGAATTTGAGCCTGTGGGTGACTTATTACCAATAATGCTATTCGGGTTGTATCCTGTCTACCACTGTAACACCTTGATTAATGGGAAACAAAGTGGGTAAAGGCTCTTTGTTATAGATGACCTTTGCCGATCTACATTATGTTTCATTCAGTATTTAGTACCTAATTGCGGATTCTTTTCCATTATCGCTTTGCACAAGTAAATCTCTTTTGGTGCCAAGGTTCTGACATGCATATTGCCCTTGTTGGAATTATGAAGTTGCAATTTGCAAGAAATCTTTTAGCCGAGCTTACTTTGGTTTTTCTCACACTTCATTAACTGTTCTACAGACCAGGACTAAGGTCTATTGTGACAGGGTATCTTCCAAGTGTCATTCTCAATGGATTTGTATATGTTGTTCCATTTGCAATGATTGGAATGGCTGAACTAGCAGGTGATATTTCAAGAAGTAAAAAGGATATAAGAGCTTGCAACATGGTCTTCTATTTTCTAGTGGGAAATGTATTCTTCTTAAGCTTGTTATCGGGGTCCTTACTTGATCAGATTGGGGAATCTTTCATACATCCGAAGGATATTCCCAGTCGTCTTGCTCTAGCTGTCTCGGCCCAAGTAAGTTTGATGCACCTTTAATGATTCTCATTGCATATGTATGTTTTTGTATTTAACTTGACTTCTCCTGTAGCCTCTTTGGTTTCTGGCTTGCTTGATATAGAAAAGGACATTAATATGAAGAGAACATAAAGCAAGCAGCCAAAATTTAATGAGAACTCAAAACACTAAATCAACTGTATATTATTTTGTTGTGTAATAAATTTGCTTTGTTAACTCAAAAATCTGATTTGGCGAATGGTTTATGGATCTTGTGTGGTTGTTCTTTTCTTTCAGGCAGACTTCTTTATGACATACATCTTGACAAACGGGCTATCAGGATTTTCTGTGGAGATACTTCAGCCTGGGTTACTCATTTGGGATACTATAAGATCACTCACCTGGAGCTGTGGAAAGGAGAAAAAACCTTATCTTTATTCGCTACCTTATTACAGAGTTATTCCTTTTGTTGCTCTCTCCATATTGATCGGTGCGGTATATGCAGTCGTCTCACCGTTGGTTCTCCCATTTCTGATTGGCTACTTCCTTCTAGGCTATGTTGTGTTTATCAACCAGGTTGACTCTATCTCCCTTCAATTATCAAATTAGCATATAATTTTATATTGCACTTGTAAGTGGCTGCTTTGTTTGAATATTGTGCCACTATTTTTTGATCCAAGCAGCACTATTAACTTGGTCACTATGTACCTTGAACTAAGTACAAGAGGGGAAAGGAATGAGAAGAAAGCAAAAGGCAGCTGTAATTTATATTCATACTGCTAGACCTTTGTCACTTTGGTACAATAAAATCTCTCAGACCAGTATTTGAGCATTGTGGGCCTCTCTACATTTTGTCAATTGGTTTTGAGCTAAATATTGTAACATGGTGTCAAAGTTGGGTTTGGGAGCTTTTGCATGAGTCATGAGACACACTATCAATTTCATTAATTAGTGATTGGTTTCCCTTGTTTGTGACATAATGCACTTCATTATATACATGAATCTGACCTCTTATTTTTCTATCTCATCTCTCCAATGTGTGAGTTGTGTTGCATATGTGGGGACCCACCCACATTGACATATCAGCATCTCACACTGTAGTATATTTAAGCCTTTTGGGCCTCTCCATTAATTGCCCATTTGTTTTGAATTGGATGCTTTATCATTTACTCGCTGTAAACTAACTTGGGCTAGTTAATTCTTTTCTTTCATGTGTTTGTGATTGTGTTTTTTAGCCTAACCTTTGTATCCTAGTATCAAAACTTGTATATCCTGAAATTAGTGAACAAGCCAGCTTTCCATGTTTATGTTATTCTTCGATTATCCATGATAAATCATACACCATGAGCACAATTTTACTGGTTTTTGTACAATATTAATATCCACGAGTTGGAGCACCTTCTCATTGTGATACCATTCCATTTTTTTGACACAATCGTGTCCTGCAAATATAAGTTACATCGACTTCATTATGTATAGACTACCATGAAAACTTGAAATTTGGAAGGCCTATTGTACCTCTGCTGCAATTGTTTTAAAAATATCCAAAACCTGTTTATCAAAAGTAATAATTTTATTCTTCTTGTGAGTGTCGTATGATTTCATTGCTCTTGTCCCAATGTAGCTTTTGACTCTTCCTTCTAGCACCGATGAATTTTTCCTGAAACTTATCTGAAATTTATATTTGAAAATTGAAATACATTAGTTTAATGAAAGAATTACAGTATTTTTGTCTTTTCTTTAATTTCCATATATGTGTTGAACCCTGTACAATGATTAGTTATGCTTGCTGCATGGTTTGAACTTTGAACGTTATCTCTTTAGGAAAGAAAAAAGTAAAGCTCTTTAAGAGTGCAATATGGAGGAGGCTGAAAATGTGAAATCTTTTGAGTCCTTGGCAGAGCCGTTGGCTCTGTATCTCTTTCCTCTCCTTGTGGATACAAGGCTCCATAATGGATTTTAGGGTTTTCTCCTCTTTCTTCTCTCTCATTTAAGGTTTCAAGAATCGTAGTGATGGCATAACAATTGCATGGTTTGATCATTTTAATATTTATTAGACTATTTAATTAGGGATTATTTACCTGCGAGCAGTGTTGGACTTTGGATAGAGTTTTGAGAGAGTAGCTTCTGTTTTTATAGGAGACCGAGTCTCTGGATAATTACGTAATCTTTTGCTTAGACTGAATTATTTATAATTTTATTGATGATTCTTGACCTAATCCTTGTGGAGGTTTGATATTTATTCTTATTTCTTCTTTCCCCTTTCCATTTTTCTCTTGTTTTGAAAAAAAAAAATTTATATAGGTCTACATTGTACCATTTTATTTAGTTATACAATTCCGCTACACATCAATTTGGAATTCTTTGGTTATATCATCGACTTCCTTTGCCATCGTGCATCTCTGCTGCCACTGCTAGTTTTGGGGAATTGTGAAGAAGAAAAAGGCATCCAGGTTCTGAAGTGGTTAATGAGCCGATTGACTAGATTTGTAATTTTTATTCAAAAGATGTTGACCCAATTGATTTGAAAAGGATCCGTCTGAATACAAATCAACTTGCCCTAAATCACATCCAGACTTCCTAAATCACATTTAGACTTACTTGTCCCAGAATTTGATCTAGTGAAGCCCCAGCCTAACCAAAGTTGTAGAATCTCCAGACTTTTTAGAAGTTATAGAATAGGCCTAGAATAGCCACAATTTTTCAGAAAATTAAGGAAATCCCCAGGAGTTAGTAAATTTTGTAAAATCCTCGTACGAGATTTGGAATACCTAAAACTAAAAAACTCGAGGGCAAGTTTTCTCCAACAACCAGGTTCTCAGTAGAGATAAAATAAAGCCTAATATATCACTGTAATTAGTTGGGGGATTTTTTGGTAATCTGAGCTATTCTTGGGATTTTGTAAGGCTATAAATAAGCTTTTCATAGCCTTTATAAGATGCATTATGGATGGGGCGAAAATGTGAAATCTCCAGTTTTTTGAATAGTCTTTGGCTTTCGTATCTCTTTCCTCTTTCTCCGCAACTCTCTTCTTTACTTGTGGATTCAAGGGCCCCTAATTATTAGCAGCGCTGGCCCAACCACTAGGCTGCTAAAGCATGGGCTTTAGGTCCCACTCAGATGGAAGACCCCAAATTTGTGTGTGTATTAATAGCCCATGTCAAAGTTTTATATTCATAACATATTTAGGCTAGCAAAAAGCGTTATAAGAATATATCCCAATTAGAAAATTTAAAGCCCAATAAATTTGTTCCATAATTAAAAATTTATAAATGACTTCACAATATTATTTATTGAGATGATATATGAAAAAAAAATTGAAATGCCGCAACTTAATTTGTATTTCCTCATCTCAAATCAAAAAGCAATAATATATATATTTAGAAAGAATGCAATTTAATATTTATTATTATTATTATTATTTTATTAAATATTAATATGACCTCATTTATAAATTTCGCTTTCAGCCCCTAATTCCATTGGGCCGTACCTGATGACTAGTAGGGTTTTCTACCATTCTTTTCCTCTCTCGCCTTGAGGTTTCAAAACTCCTAATGACTCTAGGATTTCTTTCATTTTCTTTCTTGCGTCTCTAGTCCACAATTTCTGTAACTAACAAACACTATAGCTACCGTGCATAATTTTATTTTATTTAGATAGGAATTTTCACTATTTAGAATTTTGGAATTTATGGGCTACATTAATTAGTAGTCTATTGATATGCTAGAGCATAGCCTTCTCCTTTTTGGTAGATAGCTCTGTAATTTTTTGTTTCATTTGCATGATCAATTCATGTCATTTGTAATTGTAATTGTTACATTTACAGAAACAATAACAATGTGATGCTATTCTTTCAGATTGAAGATGTGTATGAAACTACTTATGAGACATGTGGTCAGTATTGGCCATACATTCATCACTATATTGTTGTTGCAATCGTTCTGATGCAAATCACTATGATTGGTCTTTTTGGGCTGAAGTCAAAAGCCTCTGCATCCTTTTCCACAATACCGCTTCTGGTGTTTACTATCGTTTTCAACGAGTACTGCAAGATACGTTTCCTGCCAACATTCCACCATTACTCTGTTCAGGTAAAATCAATGCGTATACATTTCTTGTGTTTAACTCGTTAAGATGTGGACTACATGTGTATAACTTACATCTTTAGGGAGAGGGCAATGATCAAAATTTCGTTTCAAAACGTCTGAAATATTTTCATTTTCAAGAAGATCGAAACGAATCAGTGATTAAATCGATATTCTAATATTTCAAGGCGTTTTATAATGTTTCAAAGTTTTTTCTAATGTTTTGATGTAGTTGCACAATTGTTTCGAAATGTTTCAAGATATTTAAGATACTTTGATATATTTTGGAAAAACAATTCTTAAATTTTTTATTTTTTTCATTCTGTTTCTACAACAGATCGAAACATTTTCATTTCCTAGGTAACCGAAACAATGTACCGAAACAAAATTTTGATCCTTACTTGCAACTAGCTATTATACTACATTTATGATTAAAGAAGAATCATTTAGCCTGGCAAATTGTTCGTGTATCACTTGTACATAATCCATGTTGAAAAAGGTCTTTGGCTTGGGAGTTTTTCCCCCTTCCAAGTAGGGAATTTTGATTAGAAACCAAGATAAAAGACTGGCAGTTGTTGCTTGCAAGGCATCCTTCTTAACACTATGTCTGTCATAATTTCCAAGGTTGTCTCTGCCCCACTCATAAAGTTGTTTGAGTTTTAAAGACAGTTTGAGCTATGAATGTGGCTACGAGTGTGGCTACGTGTCTAAGTACTGGTTCTCATAATTTTCAAATTTAAATACATGGGGCCATTACTTTATATTCTCATCCTTTTACTACATGTTTCCAATTTTTCAAGTCAAATTTGTGCTCTATGTGACATAGCCCAATATGGAACTTCACTCAATATGAAGCATCCATGCAACAGGAGTAAAGATGCTAACGCACAATCCTATTGTTTGTTGGTTGTGTATCGAATTATTTGTTTCCCACTTCCAAATAAATACACTTTGACTGAGTTTGTCTTTTTAGCACTTTTTCCTTCTTACGTGTATCCTTCTGTATGACTGCTGTTATCGGTCCAAGCTGATTGGTTGGATATCTTGACGTCTGGGATATCCTTGTCCTTCATTGGATGTCATTTTGTATTCAGGTTATAATGGTCTGATTGGTGTGTAAATCAGTCTGTTGCAGCCCAAAAACCAAACTTAATCCTGCCACTATATGTTTGGTTTTGTTAGGTTTGGTCGGAGGCTTTTTATTCTGGTCATGGTTGGATTAATTTTTCGGTTTCCAATCCATTCTAAAACCTATCTTTTTCCGTCCAAAACATACTTAACAATGTTTTTCACATAAAATCTAATATATACAAGGTCTATTACAAACTATTCCATACATTTACATGTCAAATGGAATTTAACAAAAATTTTACACAAAAACTTGGTTCAAAAGCCACAACCCGACTTTTCTTCATCTTTGAGGTTCCATGTGAGGGCATTCCACCGATGTATGTCCCGCACCTGAAATATTTTTTCATATAGGGTGAACCACGCCCAGTAGAGTATTTTCTACCGAGGCTATTCCTCAAACTAAGTGCATATGAATGTTCATGCAACACTTTACCACCAAAAATATCCCAACTAAGAATATATTATTCATAGTTGAAATCTTAGCAAAACATGCCATGAAATGAGATAAGGACCCACTCATGTAACTCAACTCGAGCTTTCCCTGACTCTTTTTCCCCCATGTATGTCATGAGCACAAAAATCGGCTTTCCAAGCCTCGCCATTGACACTATACACCCAATGACTAATTAAAAATTCTTCGGGTCTTTCTTGGGGTGGGTATTTATGGACTTACACCAACGGCACCCAACCGACACAAAATTTATGAACTTCCACCAACTGTTCCGCGTACACTGACACACTTTTTGGACTCGTACACCAACGAAGTGCGTGTCCAATCACCGGGTCTCTTATCCGAGGGATAGTCTAGCCCTTCTTGCTAACCCCGATCAAATTCTCTATCTATAACAACATGCAACTCAGTCGAATTTTTGATCCAACTATCCCGAGCCCACCATCATCCACCTATTTGGTGTTTGACATCAACTATGCACACACACACCCACACTCATGACTATGGATGCGTTTCTCCTGTGCAAATGCAATATAATGCACCATTGCTATTTCAATGTCATGCTCATATGTAAAGAATGCCACATGAGCAAAATTAACCACATGTAAATATATTCCATGACAATTTATATCCAAAGCATATAATTACCAATTCCATCACAATGTCGATATATCTATAAGCATAAATTAACATATTTATGTCCAACCATACATTACAAGCAGGTTATTACATTTCATATGTCAATAACACACTCTATTCACAAGGTATAATAAAAACACATAGCATGCCCAAATAACACCAATTTCCATAAATCACATTGAGTCAAATTCATATACCCAATTTAAGGTAAAATTCATTCTATCCAATTCTCATACCCATTTCATTAAATCTACCATAAGAGGCAAGTGATATAGCATCCTATCCACATACCCATTTTATACAAGCATCCTAGGTTATAAAATGAACTCGAGTAGGAAGGAACCCTACCTCTTGAAACGTAAAAAACATGTAGAAGACCCTCAAGAACTTCAATCAAACTCAAACCCTTGATTTCCTTAAGCCCCGTTTTTGGAACTTCGGTAAACTCTTCGATTTTTGGTACGTAGGTGTAGCCCTTGACGAGGAGAACGACTTTCCCTCTTGGCCCGAATGGATTCGACCACTCAATCTCTGTATATCTTAGAAATAAGTGGAGAGCTCCTTCTTTTTCCCTCTCTTCCTCTTTCACGTTAAACCGGCTGAAGAATGTGGGGGAGGAATCAGATTTTTCCCCCTTTTTATACCCCCTAAATCCTTAGTTCACAACGCGCCACACGACCCTATGTTTTCCAGGTCTATCTTCGCCCCGAAACGATTAAATTTCGTTCCGGTTCAAGTTCAAAATATTTTTATTTTAATTTGTCTTAAATTATTTTTCAAATTTTGTAATTTTATTAAAAATTTTATTTTTGGATCATCCGAGACTCAACCGCCTCGTAAAACACAAAAAATCCGACATATTTCGGAATTCAACGAAAATTGACAGGGTAAGTAGATTTCGCGAGACGAATTTAACGGTGAGGTCCATTTCATCATCTAAGTCTTAGAAAAATTCAGGTTTTTAACCCGTACTGTAGCGGTAAATTACGATTTTGTCCATTTTTGTAAAAAGTTTAAATTTATCCGGATTTTACAACGTGTACTTTAACAACACCCACACACCCAAACAAACACATAGTTATAAACACACGCTGTGAGTGGAATGAAGAAGAGCTCAAAAAGACAAGGAGGGGAATTGGGAAACCCACTCTTGGATGTATTCACTCCTCCCCCCCCCCCCCCCCCCCCAACCCCCCCAAAAAACAAAAAACACAGCCACCACCTATATGTAGAGAGATAGACAGGGAAGAGGGATTGAACGTTAAGTTCTGAGTCCACTGTACAAAGAATTTAGGTGCGACTTCCTCTTCCTTATCGTGTACTTGTAATGGTGGAGTTGTGGTGGTTCAAAATGAGTAAGTACTTATGTTTAACCAGTTGGAAACTCATCTAACCTAGATAATTAATTCAAGTGATATACCCCCAACCTGTTTACAACTAGCAAAAATAAAATTTTCCCTGCTTGGGTATGGTTGTCATATTGTAGCCCCACATTGTTTAGATGCAAATTATTAGTTTCCAAATATTGTTGAATCATCTTGTTAACTTTACTTGGATCCTTATTGGAAGTCACTTTCAGATCTGTATTTCTTGTATGTTACTCTATATAGAACCCTTTAACATGATGCCTTTTTGGACAGGATGCCATGAAGAATGACGAACTTGACGAGAAGAACGGTATGCTGGAAGCTAATTACCAGAATGCACTCAATGCATATTCCCCACCCTGTTTGCAGCCTATGAACTGTATGGCAGAGGAATCAAGTTCGACACAGCCATTAATATCGTCTACATGACATCATGTTCTTTCAATGCTTCTACTTTATGGTGTATTAAAAATAGGTCTTTATGTTTGTACCCAAAAACTGAAAAATTAAATTAAAGGAATAAACTCAAAAAATTGAAAATATTAATTTAAAATTAATGAGAAGTTTTGAAAACTTATTATTATTCTAACAGAGCCATCATTGTCTAGCTTTTTTTTTTTTGCTCTGTGCGTGCAAGATCCTGCACAATATAAAAAACGAGAACAGATCTCTCCCTTGGTGAACTCGAGTGAGCCAGTTGAGTGACCAATCACGCTGCTTGGAACAGCCTGCGAGGTCCGGTGGTAACCTGGAACGGCAAAAGGAGACACTGGGGGAGCAGAAGAACGATCCAGTAAGGCTGAAAGAGGTCTCTGGAACAAAGAAGAACAAGTTAGAAGGGCGTCGGAGTGTTTTCCGGTGTATCCCCTCCGACGATCTAGTCAGTCTTTGAGAAAAAGAGAGGAAGGAGAAAACACTGAGTGTGTATTGTAGTAAATAGTTTTTTGTTGCATACCCGTCTTGCCTTTTGCAAGGAGTATTTATACCTCAAAAGCTCATGATTGCTGTCAGTGTAGTCAGTAGGTGATCATTAGGTACAGACAGTGTGCGCACTGATTCTGATGAGGAATGTCTTGTAACGCCCCAAAAACCCCCGTGGGTGACATTACATTCTAAAAATCATTTACCGTATGAGAGCATTAAGTAAAATTCATCACGACGAAAGTTTCATTCATCAACCATTCATATTTTAACAAAATTTGGACAGAGTCTCCTTTGTACGGGGAGTTCTACCCAAACACAACCTGTACAATTATATTACAATTGACCACATCGGGTCCACATATGCATAACTATTGATCACACCGGGTCCATTTTTCCATCATAAAATAAACTTGCATTCATCATATATCATATCCACACTATCATCCCAAATTAATAGGTCTAATCTTGGCCTTTACATCTCCAAAATGTAATAATATAACGCAGCGGAAATAATAGAAATGAACTAGAGTTCAAAAGGATATTCTAAGCATAATCTAGTCTAGAACAAAATAAAAGTGTCGCTCTAAGCGTCCACCTCGGGATCCACATCCCCGTCAAGCGGAGTCTTCCAATGGGTGGGCTCCTCGGCTCCTAACTCCTCCTCAAGTGTGAAATCTGAAAAAATTTTATTTGTAGGGGGTGAGCACGAAGCTCTGTAGCAAAATCCTCTCAACTCAAACAAGGTTTGAAAAACATAGCAAACGGTCGGTCTCATTTCACAACTAACATATATATAGGTTTGGAATGAAAACAGTGACATTTTAAAAGAGATCTCAAGTTTAAACAATAGCAATAATCAGTTAAAAGAATAAAGTGAGTTTAGCATCGATAAACAAAATTCTAATTTAAGCTATTTAAGAAGGGCTTCTCCCTAGCATTGTCCCATACCAATGCGTCGGCAAGAATGACCCAACTCCCGATTCCATGTATTTTTGGTTCATCCCCGTACCATATATGTTGATTACTTCTCGTGAATCTACCTAACGATCATGTCTAGTCCACCAATTCCAACAAACACTCACAAATCTCTTTAGGAAGGGCGTGTACCGTCTCCTACGGCATTGACGAAATCCTCCCAAGGTGTCTAGTATACTAACCCTTCTCCTCGGTGTATATGTGAACAATAGTGATCGCGAGCACAACAACGATCCACTACGAGCATTAGGCCACCATCTCACCCCCCATTGGGATAGACTAACCTCGAAGGTAATCCAAGTCCATCACAACAACCATACAATGAGAAATCAAGAATATTCACAATTCACAACAATTTCCCAAATATAGTAAAATCCCCAATTTTGTTTTCACATTTGTCATATAATCGAATAATCCAAGAAAATATGCAAGAGATCGTAATCTATATCATTTGTTATACAATATTCAACACTAAAGTTTTAAAATCAAAGACAAAGAAGAAATTAGGAGAAAATCCTCTTTTCTTGAAAACTAGGGCTTTGAAGATTAAAAAAAAAATCAATAGAGTTTTGGTGGTTACCCACCCTTCATATTGTTCAAAACATGACATTTATTACAAATAGAACAAGAATCATGTATTTCATATTATATATATGAGAAGGAGAGTGAAGAAACATATATCTATATATATATATCTAGCCTCAATGTGAGAGATTGAGAGAAAATTCCCTACCTTAAATCAAGATTCCAAGCTAAGACCCAAGCTTCAAGACCTTCTTGCTCTTCTTTCTTTTCCTCTTAATCTTCTCCTCCTAGGGTTTCAAAATATTTGGGTGAGAGGGTAGCAAGAATGGAAGAAAATGGGAGGAGAATGTATTCTTGAAGAATTTGAAGTTTTGATTTCTACAAGGTATAAATCCCTCTTGATTGGTATTTCTATCTTCATCTCTTCCTCTAAAATGGTTCCTAGGGTTTGGAGGGGTGAAATGAATGCTAAAGGGACGACATTAGGTTTTTATAGGGCAAGAAAATCGAGCAAAACCCGATATTTTCTGTTCAGAAAAATCGGGTTTTCTTCGTACTGTTCACAGATTTTTGGTGCGACTTCCAGGTCAGTTTTGACCCATTTAGAGGTCGAATTAGAAATTTTTCATGAAATACACTTTTGTAGCCCTAGATGTCTACTATTTCCTGTCAAAATTTCAGATCAATTGGACATCAAAATATAAAGTTATGATCAAAATACTAAGCAGTGTCCATCACCCATTTTTACCCAATTTCACTCCAATTTGGTTTTACTTCTAAAATACTTCCTAACTTCTAATACATCTCATATTACCTCTCCCAATGTTTTCGACCTCCCGAATTCAATGGTAATGTTATTTTGATAAAAAAATTAATATATTTATTTAGTTACCCTTATCAATCTTAAACACATCCAAAAAAAAAAAAATTAAGTTTGACCCAAAAGTCAATCCGTTCGAAACTCAAACTTCATGATTAATATTTCAACAATGATTCTAAGTTTTTATCCTCATTTTATTCATATTTGAAAAACTCTTAAGATATTAGTATTCTTATTTAATTTTAGTACAGGGTCTTACAATCCACCCCCCTTAAAGAAAGTTTCGTCCTCGAAACTTACCTCAAGTAGCGAACAAATATGGATATTTCTCTCGCATCTCCCACTCCGGTTCCCAAGTTGCTTCCTCTACGCCATGATGTTGCCACAGGACTTTCACCAGCTGGATTACCTTGTTGCGAAGCACTTTCTCCTGGATATCAAGAATCTTCACCGGCTGCTCTTCATAGGTGACTCCATCTTGCACTTCAATATCCTCCAAATCCACGACATGCGACGTATCTGGTTGACATTTCCTCAACATCGAAACGTGGAACACGTCATGAACTCCTGACAATGATACTGGTAGCCGAAGTTGGTATGCTACTTTGCCCACTGTCTTGATCACTTCAAATGGACCGATGTACCTTGGAGCGAGTTTTCCTTTCTTACCGAATCTAAGTACGCCCTTCTTGGGTGACACTTTAAGAAATACAAAATCTCCCTCCTTGAATTCCAAAGGCCTTCTTCTCCTATCCGCATAGCTCTTTTGTCGACTCTGTGCTGTGCGTAATCTCTCCCGAATGAGCTGAATCTTCTCCGTTGTCTCCCGTACAATCTCGGGCCCAAACATACTACTCTCTCCGGCTTCCAACCAACATGTCGGGGATCTACATGGTCTTCCATACAAAGCTTCATACGGCGCCATTCCGATACTCGCTTGGTAACTGTTATTGTACGCAAATTCCACCAACGGTAAGTGATCGATCCAACTCCCTTTGAAGTCCAATGCGCAAGCCCGTAACATGTCTTCCAAAACCTGTATCACTCTCTCGGATTGGCCATCTGTTTGAGGGTGAAAGGCTGTGCTGAAATGTAATTCTGTCCCCATAGCTTGTTGTAGACTTTGCCAAAAACGAGCCACAAAACGAGAATCGCGATCCGACACGATAGAAAGTGGAACTCCATGCAATCGAACAATCTCTCGAATGTATAGTCTGCTCAAGATCTCTAACGAGTCTGTGGTCTTCATCCCCAAAAAGTGAGCTGACTTGGTGAGTCGATCTACGATAACCCATACGGCGTTATGCCCTCTTGAAGTCCGTGGAAAACCCGACACGAAGTCCATGGTGATATGATCCCACTTCCACTCCGGGATAGGCAGAGACTGTAATAATCCTCCAGGTCGTTGGTGCTCAATCTTCACTTGCTGACATACGGCACACCTTGAAATGAACTTTGCTACATCCTTCTTCATTCCACTCCACCAATATTGTCGTTTCATATCTCTATACATTTTTGTACTCCCCGGATGTATAGAGAACTTCGATCGGTGACACTCTCCCAACACTTCTTCCCTCACTTGGTCGTCGTTTGGCACGCATAATCTTCCCCAAAACTGTAACTCCTCATTCTTTAAAGACCAATCCTCAACAATCTCATTCCTCTCCAATTTATCCCGAATTTTTGTCAACTCGGGATCTAATCGTTGCAACTCCACAATCCTTTGTCGGAGGATTGGTTGAGCTACTAGGTTAAACAAACATGGTCGATCCTCCGGTCCATTAACCCATAGATCAAACTCCTCCAACGTATCCATCATTTTCCACCGTTTAGCCGCAAGGACATTGATTTCACCCTGAGACTTCCTACTCAATGCATCCGCTACTACATTAGCCTTCCCCGGATGATAGTTGAGAGTGAAGTCGTAATCTTCTAAGTACTCAATCCACCTTCTCTGCCGGAGATTTAATTCTTTCTGTGTGAACACATACTTGAGGCTTTTATGATCCGAGAACACTTGAAATTTCTCTCCATACAAGTAACACCTCCACAACTTAAGAGCAAAAACCACAGCGGCTAGCTCCAAGTCGTGAGTGGGATAGTTCCGCTCATGAATCTTGAGTTGCCTCGAGCCATAAGCAACCACCTTGCCTCCTTGCATCAACACACATCCCAAGCCTCGTAGTGAAGCATCGGTGTAAACATCGTAACCTTCCCCACTGTTCGGATAATGAGGATCGGTGCCGTCGTCAACTTTTCCTTCAAGGTGCGAAAAGCTAATTCACACGCTTGAGTCCACACAAATTTCTCCCCCTTCTTGGTAAGGCGAGTCATCGGCATCGCAAGCTTGGAAAAACCTTCCACAAACCTACGATAGTAACCGGCTAACCCCAAGAAACTACGTATTTCTGTCACATTCTTTGGTGGTTCCCATTTCATCACGGCCTCAATCTTCGAGGAATCAACCGCTACCCCTTGCTCGGACACAACATGGCCAAGGAACTTCACTTCCTTCATCCAAAACTCACACTTGCTCATCTTCGCATATAACTTATGTTCTCTCAATGTTTGTAGCACAACCGAGAGATGATGTGCATGTTCTTCTTGTGTCCGGGAATAAATCAATATGTCATCAATAAACACAATGACAAATTGATCTAGATATGGCCGGAATACCCTGTGCATCAAATCCATGAAGGCTGCTGGAGCATTAGTCAATCCGAACGGCATCACCGTATACTCGAAGTGACCATACCGAGTACGAAAAGCAGTCTTAGGAATATCCTCCTCCTTGACACGCAGTTGATGGTACCCGGTGCGGAGATCAATCTTGGAGTAGAACTTAGAACCCCTCAATTGATCAAATAAATCATCAATGCGCGGCAAGGGATACTTGTTCTTCACCGTCACCCGATTCAACCGTCGGTAATCTGTGCATAACCGAAGTGTTTCATCCGTCTTCTTCACAAAGAGGACCGGGGCTCCCCAAGGTGAAGTGCTCAAACGGATGAATCCCAATTGCTTCCTTAGCTCCTTCAACTCCAAAGGCGCCATCCGATAAGGAGCAATAGAAATAGGTTCGGTTCCCGGATAAAGATCGATTGCGAACTCAATCTCTCTCTGTGGCGGTAACCCGGGTAATTCATCTGGGAAGACATCCGGAAAATCTGATATAATCAACACCATACCCGAGTGGGATCTATCCCGATCATCTCCCATCAAGCTAGCCAAGAAACTCAAGTGGCTCCCTGCCTTAGCTTTTAAGAATTTACTTCCCGTAGTAGGAAATGGATGGAAAGAATCTCGGTTATTCACAAAACTGAAAATTACTCCTCCCGACAATTGAAATGTAATTCGCTTGCGGAAACAATCCATTACCGCATGAAAAGTGGATAACAAGTTCATCCCAAAAATCACGTCATACCCCTTCATCTCTAAAGCAATCAAATCCACAATCAATTCGTGCTCCCCAATACGAAGCACACAACCCTTGCAGACTCGGCTAGTACCCAACTGTTCTCCCGTAGGCAAGTCAACAGTCAGCATGTTCTAACTTCTCGAAACCCAATCCCAAATTCATAGCATATGCAGTACGTATAAAAGAATGAGTAGCACCAGGATCGAATAAGATTCGGGCCCAAGAATTGTAGAGAAGAATGATACCTTCCACAACGGCATTGGAGGCATCCTCCTCCGGTTGGATTAAGGCAAATACCCTCCCCGGATTGGCATCACCGGGGGCTTGAGCTCTCAATGGTCTCGGTGGTGGAGGGGGCCTATTTGCATGTGATGGCCCGGCTGATTGATTGGCCTTGGGTGGAAATGACGGGCAGTTGTTTCGGAAGTGTCCTACACCTCCACAAGCAAAGCATTGACGAGGGTCAGTGTTTGGTCTAGTCGGGGCATGCCCCTCTCCTCGGACTGTAAGAGGTCTCTGCCCCACCGCTTGATCGGGGCGACGATATGGTAACGCCCTCGGTGCTCCACTGCTACTGGCACCTGTACGGATCGGGCCTCCTCTAGCATAGCTCTGTCTCCTCTGAGAGTCATCAATGTCTCTCTCCACCAATGCCGCTCTGTCAACCAAATCTCTATAGTCTCGGATTCTGAGTGCCACAAGCTTCTCTCTGATGGTCGGTCTCAAACCCTGCTCGAAGCGCTTGGCCCTCCTATCCTCGGTGGATATGAACTCTGAAGCATAACGGGATAGCTCATCGAACCTCCTCTCATACTCAGCCACGGTCATACTGCCCTGCCGCAAGGCTAGAAAGTCTGCACTCATCTTATCTCTGACAGACTCTGGAAAATACTTGTCGTTGAAACTTTGCTCAAACTCCTCCCAAGTGAGCGTATTAGTGTCCCTCCTTTTCTTCACTGACTCCCACCAGTAATCGGCCTCCCCTTCCAACAAATAGGTAGCCAAGCCAACCCGAAGGTCCCCGGCGATCCCCATACCATCACAAATTTTTTTCACCCGGCGGATCCATCTATCCGCATCTAAGGGATTGGAGCTCCCTTGGAAGGTGGGTGGGTGTTGCCGTAGAAATTCTCGAAGAGCTACCATCCTTCGGTTCTCATCGCCGTTGCCCGGTACTTGGACTAAAGGACGAACTCCACCGTTGTGGTGGTTGTTCCCACCTGGTTGTTGCACTAGGGTGGTGAGTTCCCTTAAACATTGGTAAATACCCTGTATGGCGTCGAGAGGTGGTGGAGGTGGTGGATTTGCTTGACCACCACGCCCACGACCACGTCCACGTACCCGTTCACCGTCCATCCTGCATATCAATTCACAATTTAGTTTCATTGATGTACAAGACATCCTAAATATCACTTTAATCTAAAGCATAAGGTTCATATAAAATTAGACCAACAATTTCCTTCAACTTAATCCTACTTCCCTAGTGGTACTCCATAACCTACAGCTCCCATGTAAGACCTAAAGCCTTGGCTCTGATACCAAATCTGTAACGCCCCAAAAACCCCCGTGGGTGACATTACATTCTAAAAAACCATTTACCGTATGAGAGCATTAAGTAAAATTCATCACGACGAAAGTTTCATTCATCAACCATTCATATTTTAACAAAATTTGGGCAGAGTCTCCTTTGTACGGGGAGCTCTACCCAAAACACAACCTGTACAATTATATTACAATTGACCACACCGGGTCCACATATGCATAACTATTGACCACACCGGGTCCATTTTTCCATCATAAAATAAACTTGCATTCATCATATGTCATATCCACACTATCATCCCAAATTAATAGGTCTAATCTTGGCCTTTACATCTCCAAAATGTAATAATATAACGCAGCGGAAATAACAGAAATGAACTAGAGTTCAAAAGGATATTCTAAGCATAATCTAGTCTAGAACAAAATAAAAGTGTCGCTCTAAGCGTCCACCTCGGGATCCACATCCCCGTCAAGCGGAGTCTTCCAATGGGTGGGCTCCTCGGCTCCTAACTCCTCCTCAAGTGTGAAATCTGAAAAAATTTTATTTGTAGGGGGTGAGCACGAAGCTCTGTAGCAAAATCCTCTCAACTCAAACAAGGTTTGAAAAACATAGCAAACGGTCGGTCTCATTTCACAACTAACATATATATAGGTTTGGAATGAAAACAGTGACATTTTAAAAGAGATCTCAAGTTTAAACAATAGCAATAATCAGTTAAAAGAATAAAGTGAGTTTAGCATCGATAAACAAAATTCTAATTTAAGCTATTTAAGAAGGGCTTCTCCCTAAGCATTGTCCCATACCAATGCATCGGCAAGAACGACCCAACTCCCGATTCCATGTATTTTTGGTTCATCCCCGTACCATGTATGTTGATTGCTTCTCGTGAATCTACCTAACGATCATGCCTAGTCCACCAATTCCAACCAACAATCACAAATCTCTTTAGGAAGGGCGTGTACCGTCTCCTACGGCATTGACGAAATCCTCCCAAGGTGTCTAGTATACTAACCCTTTTCCTCGGTGTATATGTGAACAATAGTGATCGCGAGCACAACAACGATCCACTACGAGCATTAGGCAACCATCTCACCCCCCATTGGGATAGACTAACCTCTAACACTCTACGGCATCTCTCGAAGGTAATCCAAGTCCATCACAACAACCATACAATGAGGAAATCAAGAATATTCACAATTCACAACAATTTCCCAAATATAGTAAAATCCCCAATTTTGTTTTCACATTTGTCATATAATCGAATAATCCAAGAAAATATGCAAGAGATCGTAATCTATATCATTTTGTTATACAATATTCAACACTAAAGTTTTAAAATCAAAGACAAAGAAGAAATTAGGAGAAAATCCCCTTTCTTGAAAACTAGGGCTTTGAAGATAAAAAAAAATCAATAGAGCTTTGGTGGTTACCCACCCTTCATATTGTTCAAAACATGACATTTATTACAAATAGAACAAGAATCATGTATTTCATATTATATATATGAGAAGGAGAGTGAAGAAACATATATCTATATATATATATCTAGCCTCAATGTGAGAGATTGAGAGAAAATCCCCTACCTTAAATCAAGATTCCAAGCTAAGACCCAAGCTTCAAGACCTTCTTGCTCTCCTTTCTTTTCCTCTTAATCTTCTCCTCCTAGGGTTTCAAAAGATTTGGGTGAGAGGGTAGCAAGAATGGAAGAAAATGGGAGGAGAATGTATTCTTGAAGAATTTGAAGTTTTGATTTCTACAAGGTATAAATCCCTCTTGATTGGTATTTCTATCTTCCTCTCTTCCTCTAAAATGGTTCCTAGGGTTTGGAGGGGTGAAATGAATGCTAAAGGGACGACATTAGGTTTTTATAGGGCAAGAAAATCGAGCAAAACCCGATATTTTCTGTTCAAAAAAAATCGGGTTTCCTTCGTACTGTTCACAGATTTTTGGTGCGACTTCCAGGTCAGTTTTGACCCATTTAGAGGTCGAATTGGAAATGTTCATGAAATACACTTTTGTAGCCCTAGATGTCTACTATTTCCTGTCAAAATTTCAGATCAATTGGACATCAAAATATAAAGTTATGATCAAAATACTAAGAAGTGTCCATCACCCCTTTTTACCCAATTTCACTCCCAATTGGTTTTAC